>OVAN01014109.1:0-12297 GCA_900406275.1 Anastatica hierochuntica | reverse complement strand
AGCACAACTAGCTAAGTTTGAAGCATAACCATCTGGGAATTTCACCGAATGATTCACACATTCTAATTAGGTTGTTCTGGCTTCATCTACCAATGAGTATTCGAGAATATGAGCTATACCCTCACTATCAATATGTAGGTGTGCCCGAGAACATAACTCTTCTATATCCATTCTTGATGCGAAATTGTCTTTCGATTTACCCTTCACACGCATAAGAGTATTCATGATGTTGTCAAAAAAATTCTTCTCTATATGCATCACATCGAGATTTTGTCGAAGAGTGAGGTCCTTCCAATACGGAAATTCCCAGAATATGCTTTCTTTGTACCAGTTATGCTCTTTCCCAAAGCCCTTCTTCCTCTTATTGTGGCCATTGCCACCAACATCCTTTGTTTTTGGTGGGTTTACACATTTCAAGCGGTGATAAATTTGCTCACTGATCAAAGCCTCTGGTGGATAGTCTTTCCTAGCGTCTCTCTTCTTTAAAAAGTCTTTTTTATTCTTCCTTAGAGGATGGTTATGAAGAAGAAATCTTCGGTGACAATCGAACAAACACGACTTTCTCCCGTTCTTCAGATAAAAAGACTTTGTATCTTCCATGCAAATTAGACAAGACAATTTTCCATGAGTGGACCATCCTGATAACATCTCATACGCCGGAAATTCACTTATCATCCACAACAACACTGCTCTTAGATTAAAATTTTGATTCAAGGACACATCGTACGCATCGATTCCAGTGGACCACAATTATTTTAATTCGTCAATAAGAGGTCGGAGGAAGATACCCAAACTAGCTCCCGGATGATTTAGCTCAGAATTAATAATTGTTAGAAACAAGTACTCTGTATTCATGCACATACCAGGGGGTAAATTATACGGAGTCAAGATCACATGCCACAACGAATGGTTTATCGAGAAGCCAAATGGATTGAACCCATCTGTACACAATGTGAGATAAACGTTACGGGGGTTTTTCGGAAAACTAGGGATGTTGCTCTTGAAAATATTTCCACTCTGCCGCATCAGACAGATGACTCATTTCTCCCTTGTTTGGCTGGTGCTCGGCATGCCATCTCTTTGTCGATGCAGTTTTCTCACTTTGATACATTCTCTTTAATCTTTCAGTAATAGGCATATACCACATACGACTAAATGGTATCTTGGTCTTACGTACTTGCTCGTTTGGCATCCATCGACATTTTTCTAATCCTTCATCTTCTTTCCAGAAGATCATACAGTTGTTAACGCAAACATCAATTGCATGACATGGGAGGCCTAAATTGCTCATTAATTTTTCCGTCTCATAATTTGAACGTATTGCTTGGTTACCTTTTTGTAAGAATTTAGTAAACATTCCGCACATCGAATCTACTAACCTCTCACTCATATTGTGATCTGCCTTATGTTGCATGAGCTTAGCAGCAAATGATAACTGTGAGTGACCTTCTACATTGTGATAACTACCAACCTCATCATCATGACTGTAATCATAACTCACGTTCTGACGAAATGCATCATTCACCTTATCAACATATCTATCTTCAAATACATTACCCACTCCTTCAGAATCACCTACCCACGTCGTATCTACATAACTTGTTCCTAAATCCATATCTAGTTACTCTCCATGGTTATACCAAATATAATAATCTGGCATAAATCCATTAGTATAAAGCTGTTTCCAAATTTTTGTCCCCGTATAAAATTTATTGTTCTCGCAACGACTACAAGGGCAGTAAAACTTACTGCCATTGTTCTGCGTTAGGGGCTGATTCTTTACAAATTCCATGAATTGATCCACCCCCGCTATGAACTATGCCGAGAAATTTCTCGTTTCTTCATCGATCGTGCGATACATCCACTCCTGAAAAGTTCCAGACATTTTTTTGTACGAATGATTTTCTTGATGTGGTAAAGATGATTTGATTTTCGTTTTTTTTAAAGTGTTTTTTTAAGTGTTCTCGTTTTTTTCAAACAATTTTTTACGAATGGAAGAAAAGAATGTTTCTGAATATATAAAGAACTTTTACAACTATTTTACGAATAAATAGCGACTAAAATGCATTTTTAACAAAAAAATTAGTTACACCTACCTCACAATGGAAACTACGTGCCTTATACTGGTTTTTCACGACACAATTACGACTACATTTAACTACCCGCCGAATATAGTCGTAATTTAGTCGTAACATTTATGACTAAATTACGACGGAAATATTTTGCGACTACATTGCGTCGTATACAGTCGTAACTTTTTTGTTGTAAAACAGTCGGTATTTAGTCGCTATATTTTAGCGACCAAAAGTTTAGTCATAACTTGTAGTCATAAAAGACTGTTTTTCTTGTACTGATTCTGATAGGTCCCAATCAAAGCTTAAATACAAACTTAAGAACACAAAACTTCAGGCAAATTTCTCTGCCTTTCTTTTTGGCTTTTTTGATTTATATAGGAAGCAAATTGGAACTTTTCAGCTCCTACAAAACTAGAAACAAATTGTGAACATGGAAACGTGAAAAAAGAACATGAGAAGTGCTTGTTCCTAAAACCTAGCAAACAAATCATGTCTCAATCTTATTTGCATAATCAAAGAAAATACTAATTGAATCAGAGAACCAATTAAACTGGTTGGTTTAAGGTAAAACACTTGTAGACTCATCAATACTCCCATCTCCAAAAGAAACCTTGTCCTCAAGGTTCTTGTGCTCTAGAGGATGTTTCCTCATCATCATCATCGCCTACCATAAGTAGAAACTGAGGTTTGCGACACTTGTGACCCGGTGTGTACCGTTCATAACTAAAGCAAAAGCCAAGGCTCCTCTTCGTCCGTAATTCTTCCCAACTTAGCTTTTTCGGTGTGGTAGTTGGACAATTTGGATGCGTGTTGCGGATGGCTCCTGAATTGTGATCGAGAGTTCGACGATGCTTTTGAAGTTGCTCATCTCGCATTCTAGCCAAGTCGATGGTCTCTTTTAGTGTCTTAGGACGGAACATACGGATACTATCCAAAATTGTTTCCTCTAATCCACCAATATAATTTCCGATTAGCGCTTTTTGTGTCCACCCATGAACCTTGTTTTGAAGACGCTCAAATTTACGTTGGTAGTCACGAAGTGTCCCAATTTGTTTGATTTTGGATAACGCTTCATCAAAATCATCACCATCTGTTGGATTAAAAAGTGACCAAATTTCTTCTTCAAACACAAGTCATGTTATGTTTGTACCATCTTCTTTTAAAGCTTTTGACATGGCCTGCCACCACTCATTATCCTCTCCTTCAAGATGGTATGAAACAAAACTAACTTGTTGCTCTTTCAGCATCTCCTGAGAAGCAAAATATTGCTTCGCCTTGCTCATCCATTCCGTTGGATCTCGCCCATTGAACCGTGGAAACTCTAGCTTGACATACCCATTCGATGGTGGAGCGAACGGATTCAGGTTATCTCCTCTCTCTTCTGACATGTTCGAGTGGCTTCCATCGGTTCTTCTATTTAACCTTGGTGCACTCGCGCCAAGGTTAACCTTGGTGAACTCGCGCCGCTTTCACGGTGCACTCATCACTGTTCCCATCAGTTGGCGAAAGGAATCTTCCAAGTGTCTGAATTTTTCTATTATCCCCTCGTTCTTCTATTTAACCTTGGTGCACTCGCACCGCTTTCACGGTTACTCGTCACTGTTTCCATCAGTTGACAAAAGGAATCTTCCAAGTGTCTGAATTTGTCTATTATCCCCTCGTTCATCCTTTGAAGCTCGTTCTGCACCATCCCAAGACCAACTTCTAGTGCCACTATCCTTTCCTTGTTGCTAGCCATTGATTCCACCATCAGTTCCGCTTGATACCACAACAGAGTGATCTGATTCAAGCTTGTGAATGTGAAAAAAAAAAAAGAAAAAAAAGAGAATTGAAAACGGCTCTGATATCAATTGATAGGTCTCAGTCAAAACTTAAATACAAACTTAAGAACACAAAACTTTAGGAAAATTTCTCTGCCTTTCTTTTTAGCTTTTTTGATTTATATAGGAAGCAAATTGGAACTTTTCAGTTCCTACAAAACTGGAAACAAATTGTGAACATGGAAACGTGAAAAGAGAACATGAGAAGTGTTTGTTCCTAAAACCTAGCGAACAAATCACGTCTCAATCTTATTTGCATAATCAAAGAAAATACTAATTGAATCAGAGAACCAATTAAACCGGTTGGTTTAAGGTAAAGCACTTGTAGACACATCAAATTCCTCTCAATGAGAGTCGTTTTTTTGGTTTCCATAAAACATTACCTTATTCTAACTGTTTGCTATCTTGTGTAATGGTGTGTACGAGACCGGAAGATACAATACTCATTCTGAAGATAACCGAGATTTTGAGCATTTGTTTCAATCACAAGATATGGTGACGATTTTTTGAAGAGCGTGATTTTTTTTTGTTAGAAAATATGTCTTACTCATAATCAAAATATATTTATGCTCAGTTTTATTTAATATTTTAGATGCTTGGTTATGAAAATAAGTCTCATTCATAGTAAATTTTAAAAGCTTGGTTTGTTTCCGAGTTTTGTTTGGTTATGGATCAAAATAATATAACCAAAATCAAATAGTTAATTAAGTTTTATTACTATCATTATTTTGTTTTAGTAATTTTAATATGTTTCCTATATATAAATTATAATTATCAATTTTAGTATATCATCTAAGTATCATTTTGGAAATAACCTTTATGTCAAGTGTTATTTACATTTTATGCAATTGAAATTTAGGATCCTATTAAAGATAAAACATCAAATCAATTCTAATTAGCTAATTAAAAGTTAACCATAATATATTTTCATATCTTTTATTTAGATTATAATTATATCTTTTATTTTTAATTGCAACAAAACCTCACAAAATCTTTTTCATTTTTTTATCAACCAAACATTAACTAAAACTTCACTCCACCGTTGGTAACCCACGTTGGAGGAACATAGTCTACAATGTTAAAATCGCTAAAATAATTCGAACATCTTGCGAGATGTCATATCGGAAAAAGTTTGAGAAATGTTTACAGAGAGTCTGAAAATCTTGAATGAGCATGTTGAAAGCTGGCCAGTCATCCGGCTACTGTATAATGTTGATGAACTCAACACAGTCCATCTCGAAGGCTTGACAGTTTATTCTTCTTTCGCGTATCTCTGACATCGTCCATAAAAAAGCTTCATCTCTGAGTGCAATGGAGAAAGACTCGGCCTATGAAACTTTTCCCAAGTAGAATTATCTTCTCATCTCTCTCCATGATGACCCAATCAAGTCCAGAGGTTGGGTCTGTCCGTTTCCGAGATCCGTTGGCAAATTAATCCATTGGCCTACCTTGCTTGAATCTTTTTATTTTATAATTTAAACATTTAAATGTGTAAACATTGTTAAAATATAATTAGAATTATTATCCTATAAATTTTAAATTAAAAAAGTTATCATTATATATTGTATAACTAAATTATTAAATTAAAAGATAAATATAATTATGTAGATTATGTGCATAAAATAACACTTTTTGTCACAAAAATAACACAAACTTATGTTTTCAAATAAACTTATTTTAGAAATTAAATATTATAAAAGAAAATACTTAAATCAATATTAATAAATTTTAGTTTACTAATATAAAAGTGAAAAACATAGTATATTCTAACCTATGAAATATATGTATTTAAAACATAGATTCATATACAAATCAATAGTCCGTTGTGCACAAATTTGTCAAATGACAAATAACTTATCTGATATCTCAATTTTATTATTTTAGTATTCAAAACAGATATGAGCACCCGACATAATTTGCAAATAATTAAAAGCATGATCAATCATATAAAAAAATTAAAATAACCCTCACATAATCATACGGGTCAAACTCTAATTAGTTGTTAAGTTAATTGTGTAATCATGCTATAAATAAATTTTCGTCGTGAAAGAGTGCACAAGAGGTTCTATTGAAGTGCAACAAACTTCGCTAGGGACCTGCAAGTGTATACACAAAATCTTAGATGGCAAATGGATTGATCTTGGAAACTTGTAGACCCAATGTCTCGAATTGGTTGGATTATAAGTATTTAAATTTATCTTATATAACCGTTTAAATAATTAAACAACAGTTCTCCACCAATTCATAAAATGAATTGGTTGAGAACAAAAATTTAATTCTGTTTAGTTTCAAAAAAATTAAATTTGATTTACATTTGGTTTGGTAGCATTTCTGTTTTAAATTTTCTTTTGAAATCGGGTTATTTTATGTGAAATTACACCAAGTGCCACTTTTTTTTTAAACAGTTCAAAAATGCCATCAATTATTGAATGTGTAAAAATGTCATGATAAGGTATTGTGATTTTACGAAACTATCCTTGTTTCATCTTGGCAAAATAAACTTTTTAGTTTGCTAAAGTAGCAATCGCGTAAAACGCTTCTCAGTTACTTGCCGACATTTTCTCCGATTGTAGAAAGGCTCGCCGTTGTCAGAGCACCATTTGATTGGGTTAGTGTTGTGTGGATTAAGTTTTCGGAGTGATTGGTGGTTCGTTGTGCTGCTTTGTTCTCTGTTCTGGTTCGTTTTCCGGCGTAAGCTTCGATGGGTCAGTTTGTGTAGATCCGTCGTTTTCCTCTTCGATGCTAGTTCGGTGTTATTCAATTGGATGGGTTTTGCTTCTGGTACCTGCATGCAATTTTGAGTTTCTGTGTTAAGTGAGAGAATCGTGTATTGTGTTTTTCTTAGCTTTTGGGGTCCTTTTGTCTGTGAGCTTGAATCCATTGGTGGAAGTTTGATATCGGCGGTGTGATGTCGTCTACATCCGATTCCGATGGTAGTGGCAAGTCTGGTGAGTTTTGGATAGACCCTTTTGTTGAATGGACTTTGGGAATGGTCTTTGTTTGCGTGTTCCGTTGGTATTGCCTCATTTTGTTTTGTGCTTTGGCCAGTGGATTCTTATAGGTTTTTGGTATTCTTCATGTTCTGTCAGCTGAACATTTTGTGATTGTTTGCGTTGCATGTGGCTTTATTGTGTTTCATGTGTGCTTCTAATCTTTTGTTAATGTGTTGGAGATCCTAATTATGTGGAACTTGTTCATGGTTTGCTTACAATTTTTTTTTGTATCTTTGACCAGACTTTCTTCTATAGGTTTTTTTGATTAGGCTTGTTTTTTGGGTACATTGCTTTTGCATAGGTTGTTTTCCGGAGAGGTTGTTTGTGCGTGATTGTTACCCAGCAAATGTCTGAATAAATGGTTACTCTAAGCCACAATATCTCCTTGATGCTTTGTCGGTCCTGAAAGGAACGCCTGATCTGGACAGACTACTAAGCTTACCACTTGGCCGACTATTTTCTATCCGTCTGCGTGATAGTTCTCTATCTGGTCAGCTTCTTCATTAGCTCCTGTGCAGACAGTTATGTACTTCTCGCCCTGATGAGTTGTGGTTTGAATTTGGTGGGTTCCCTTTGCGGTTTTCTATACAAGAATTTGCTGATGCTACTGGTCTTGTATGCTCTGAACTGCCTTCTAATGGAGTTGTTGATGCGGCCTGCACACACGCAGATGGTTCGTGTCCATATTAGTACAAACTAATTGGAGGTGACATAGGTGCAGTGACGATAGAAGGCCTTGTTCATCGACTTAAAACTGAGAAGGATATGCCTCGTTGGAAGAAGTTCTGACTCTGCCTGTTGGTGATAGTTGAATGTGTGCTCATCTGTTCAATCCAGCCAGTGAAGCCGATGGTTCAGACTGTTGAGATGGTGAAGGATATTAACTTTTTGTAAGTTTTCCGTGGGGACGAATCTCTTTTCGTCATACACCAGATATGATTAAGGTTGGTTTTGACAAGGAGGAGCGTAAGGTGCTTATTTCAAAGATGATGTAATACTCAATGGTGGCTCATGGTTTCCTGCTTTCTATTCAGCTTTGGGCTTTGCAATCAATACCGCTTCTTCGGAGTTTGATTAAGACTGATGATGTTTCGACTACACTTGTTGATTGTCTTGTGTCCCGGTTGCATGGTCTGAAGTATTTCCATGCGGCAAATGTCTTGTCTGTTGAGCGTGATTCGTCTGTGAGTGTTTATTTGAGATATGGTGACTTTGTTTCCATTAGTTCAATTGTCTTCTTACTGAGTAGTGTTAATTTTTCTGTTTTTGGCAGCTTGTTGTCTTCTCGCCTGCTATTAAAGCTTCTCTAGGTTCTTAGGTGCCTGATGATGATCTTGCGGTTGTACGACTTGAAAATTGCATACGATTTGGTTATTGTTTTTCAATGTCAGACTGGCACGGGGGTGACCCATCTATACCACCCATTCAGCAACGATCCAAGCGGGTGCATGTGGTGGTTGATGCTGAGAGTGGGTTGTCTGACCATGGTGGTGAGTCAAGCCAGAAGCGAAGGTGTTGTTGTGGCAAAAGTTCATGTCATCACAAGGTGTCAGATTCGGAGTTGGATGCTAAGTTTGCTCTTTTTGAGCATAGAATTATTACTGAGGTGCGGAAAATGTTGAGCCAGGTGCTTGCGCCAGCTAAAGCCAAGATGGAAGTTCCACACTGTCCAGAGAGTCAATCGACGAATTCTGCTAAGACAGAATCGCGAGCAACGCGTTCTGGTTGTGCTGGGCTGGGAAGATCAATGTCAGTGCAGCCATCATGTTCTTCTGAAGTTTCATTGCAAGGGGAAAGGAATGATGGTTTGCAGTCCTCGGTTTCAAAATCGGCGCAATGTCCAGAGTCAATTGACAAATTCTGCTAAAAAAACTTCACGAGCAACGCGTTCTGGTCGTGCTGGTCTGGGAAGATCAATGTCAGTCCAGCCATCATGTTCTTCTAAAGTCTCACTGTAGGGGATAAGGAGTCATGGTTTGCAGTCCTCGATATCAAAACATGGTTTATGCAGGCTGGTGGTTGCTTCTGGATGTACTGACAAAGTTGGTGGTTCTCCGAAAGGCTTTGTGACGTGTGAATCTACTGTTGGCGCTCCTCCCGCTGTCGGACCAAGAGTATTGCTTCATATCTTAGTTTACTAATTTATTTTTTGTTCTCTATTCTTTGTTTCCCTTATCGCTCGTCTTGTGTTTTTATTTTTTCGTCTTAATTTATCTTTGTGTTATTTTTTTGCAATCTGGCTTGCATGTTAGGCCGCGAGCATGCGCTGTACTCGTTCGTCAAGTCTTCAGCGTTCGTCACCATCCACAGCCGGCAATTTGGAACCTATGCTTGAAGAGGTCAGCAAGGCTGTCCTAGTTTGAATTTTTTGTGTTTGCTGCGTTGTTTAGATTCTATTATCTAATTGATATTCTTCGTCTGGTTGTGCTTGGTTGTTTTAATTTTTAGTTTTGTTCTGTGATTTTGACTTTACAATTGGTGCTTCTTACATTAAGCGTTGTTATGATTTTGATCTTATTTTGGTGTTGCTTTTTTTGTGATGCTTTAAGTTTTTAATGTGGCTAGAAGTTATGTTCTGCTGTTAGGGATATTTTTCCCTTTTGCTTGGTTAGTATGCTTTGGTTGGGTGTGTGTTAAGGGCTTTTGTTCACTATAGAGTTCTGATGTATGTTTCATTTGGTTTCCCTTAATATTAGGCTGTCTGGTTTTATGTTTGTGTTGTTTTAATCCTGATCTTCTCTTTTTGTTGTTTGCCTTTACTTGTTTATGTTGTTTGCCACATTTGTTTCTCCAGGCTTCTCCTGCTTCTTTAGGTGTTGGTTCATTGGTTGGTGCACCTGATTCTTCGTGTCCTACTCCGCCGAAACCAAGCATTGATGCTACGCCCAGCCTATCTCAACCTGGTCCTTTAGGTGTTGGTTCATTGGTTGCTGCACCTGGTTCTTCGTGTGGTACTCTGCCGAAACCAACCAGTGATGGTGGTCAGCCTGGTCCTTCTCGGTTCAAGATAACTTTTTAGCTACAGAGTATTGTGCTTGCCTTTCTGCGCAACGTGATGTGGAGGTTGCATCTACTGTCAATCCAACTGAGCTAGTTTCTCTACCTGTGTCTGCTGCTATTAGTCCGACTGGTCCTTCTATGTCTTGCGGTCCTATTGGTTCACCAAGTCGATTGTTTGGTCAGTCTTGTCGTAGCATCATTCGATCATTGCAACATGTCAGTAAACACCAGGTTTCCGGTTTCAAGTCGCATGTGTCGAGCTTTGCCAAAAGGTTGGGTCCCTTACAATTTAAGTTGTGTTAATAGTTATGTGATGTTGTGCTCGTGTTTTAAGTTTTTTTTTGTTTTCAGCTGCAAGATTGTTGGCTGCAGATTAAACTGATAGAATTGTTTAATTTTTGTTTTTGCAGTGGGTGTACGATTGATGGGCAAGCATGCTCCCCGAATTTTTTCAAACAACTGTTGACGCCTCAGAATTGGATTGAAAGTCTGGTTTGTGCTAATTTTTGTTATTCATTGATTTTTCTCCTTATTGTGCTACGATCTATTTGTTTTTCTTTGCTTGTCCTCTCACTGTTTCTAAACATTTTTTGCGCTTTGCAGCATATGGATGTTTTGGTTGCATCTTCTTGGTTAAATCATGGCGTAAATCTTGCAAGCAAGCGCATTACTTTTCACAATTCTCTTTTCTCGACTATCCTTGTTGACAAGTTCCTAAGTCTGAGGCAACACTCTCAATCAACAAAACGCTCCTGGCATCCTCTCTTGGTTGGGTGTGTCCTTGGTGATATCAGTGGAAGGCCAGATTGTCTTAGGTGGTTCCGGGATGTTGACAACATTTACGTTTCGATGAATTGGGATGGAAAGCATTGGGTTGCTCTGCACATTGATCTTCATTCTAAATCTCCATTCTAGACTCGTTTGAAGCTTTGTACTCGTCTGCTAAGGTTTCCTTGTTGATGCAGCCTTTTGTTGACTCGCTTTGGGAGCTTATTCAGTCGGTTGATGGGTTGTCTGTGCCTACATGTGACCGTGGCGGATTCACATTTTCACGGGTGTTTAATGTTGTGCAGAGCAAGCTTGGCGGTGATTGTGGACCACTTTCTGTCAAATTCATGGAACTTCATTCCCATGGGCTTACAAAACTGTTGAAGGACCTAACAGATGACATGGTTCCAGCTCTGCGTTTGCATTATGCTATGGATGTGCATCGGCACTTTGTTCGTATTGGTTGAGAATTTGTATACTTGTGGTGTGTTGTTAGACTTTCGCGTGTTAATGGTTTCTGCCAACTAAATATGTTTTCATGAGCTTTCTTCTTTGTGTTCAAACTCAACGTCTACACTTGTTTATTGAAACTACGAGATATGTTTTTCTATTATGGTGTTTTAAACGGCTACCTTCTGATGAAACCAACTTCAAGGTTGTGTGTTGCTACCATTGCTTTTCCTTTAGCTATTACTTCATATGACCAATGGAATTTTACTCGGCAAATGCTTTGTTAATACAAATATCAAATTTTATTCTTTGTTTCTTGTGTATGTGGTCAGTTTAGTGTTCTGACATGTTATTGGTTAGTTGTTAAGGTTTAGTGTTGTGACCTTTGTGTTTGGTGTTCTAAGTATGGGGTTTATTGTTTTTAGGTAAGGGTTTAGTGTTTGTTTCTTCCGTTTAGCTCTTGGGTTTCTAATTTAAATGTACGCATAAACTTTATAGGGTTTTTGTTTGAGAAATTACGCCCAGTGCCAGTAAATTAGTGAAAGCATTCAGAAGTGCCAAAGGTTTTGAGGTTTGGAATTTTGCCATAAACTAACCTAGTGGAATGACAATATTACCCTTGCTTTACCTTTTCATTAATTGATAAAAACAAATTCTGCTTCTCTTTTGATGCTTGCTCTCTTTTTCTCTCTCGTCAATCTCTTTAGTTTGTCGCTCTTGATGTGTCAGTATTTTAGTAGGTTTTTAGTACGGTTTTCATACGAGATCTATGGTTTTAGTATGTATTCGGATTGTTTTGGCGCAGTTTTGTGTTCTTTGTTGTTTTTACAGGATTCGAGTTTGAATGTGCGAAACGGAAGCATTTTGGATGGATTTCAAGCCTCGAAGGAAGTGTTTGCGCAAAGCTGGAAAATACCCTGATTTTTGGACACAGATTGGCCGATCCAGGGACATGGATCAATCGATGCCTGTCGTGATTTTCGGACCGATTTTACGAAGAACCAGACCAAACTTATTTCAGACCGGATTTCATCAAAAAGACCTAGACTTGAGTTTCTCTTTACATTATGCAGTATTTGAGTTTTCGAGAGAGTTTTCAGAGAGTTTGTAACCTAGGGAGAAGAAGCATCTTAGATCTTTATTGAGAAGTTTTCCGAACCCTCTTTTTACTCTTGTTTATTGATTAATACG
>OVAN01014107.1:0-12301 GCA_900406275.1 Anastatica hierochuntica | reverse complement strand
TAAAATTTCTTTTCCTTTTAAGTGTATTTCTGTAAATTAATCTTTATTTATCAAATGCATTATTTAAAATATTTACTTAAAATCAAATTTCTAATATATAAATAATATTTGATTTTAACATAGATAAATATATTTTAAATATTACAAATATTTATTCGGGTTCTTGTTTAGTACTGATTTGGTTGTGAGTATTTTGATATAGAATTTTTGAAGTAGAATTTTACCAAAAGTAGATTTTTAAAAAAAATTAATCTCTTGTGTATTTACCACACAGGTATATCTGTATAGATAAATATATAGGTAAATTTAAAAAGGAAAGAAAAACAAAGTGCGTTTTTCTAAAACCACACAGAAATAGTGAAAGAGATAAAGCACCAGAGAATTATTCTTTCTCTTTGGAAAACAAAAACGCACCTATATTTTTTTGTAGGGTCCACATTAAACGCACCACACATATATAAATGGTTGATTGGTAACTTATGTGTGGATCCACTACTGTAGCTCAAAAACCGTCCCGCACTAGTCACCCAATCACTACCTTTGTATTCAAGCGTAAGTTCTTGTTCGTAATTTCATTTTCTATTTTCTGCTTATAAAAAAACCAAAAGAAAAAACCAATATATTTATATACAAAAAATGAAGGAAAAAAATATTCTAGCCCACTTGACTTCTTCTACGACTTTCAAACGAATGCTCATACATCCCGCTTTATTGCTCAGTCACTCCACCACAGCCTCACCACATCTACACTTTTCCTCGTGAATCCTCTATCTATTGATCTAACTCTATTGTTCTACGATTGTATTGTCAATCACAAGACACTATCTCCGCCAGACCCCTCTCATACTTTATTTGGACGATGTGCCAAATAAAAATATAAAATCGTATATATTACACTTTTTCAATAAAGCAAGTGTAATGTAATCTTTGTTATCACACGATTTTATCTTCTTCTCCCTTTTATGAATCCTACTTTGTCAACAAGTTCTAATAACTTTTTGCATAAACAAGGTATTAATCAAATGGAATGTATATAGACGGACTATAATTATATAGACGCACTACAATTATATAGACAGACTATGTTCCGGGGCTAGTTAAAAATATCTTCTCTTTCTTCTTTTTATCCTCGTTATTGTAAAAAGGTCCATATATAGATCAAGAACAAAAATAATAAAAATTTCTAAGACTTTCTACTATAATCCTCTCTAATCTTCAAACAATGGCTTTTTTAATCTTCAATCTTTCCTAAACATTTGATTATATTCTACAAATTCTAATATAGTATCAGAGCTTTTTGATTGTAATCTTTAAAATTTTGGGTTTGTGTTCTTCATTTTCTGGGTTGTTCTTCATTTTTCTTGGGTTTGTGTTCTTCATTTTCTAGGTTGTTCTTCCTTTTCTTCATAAAAGAAGGCAGTTTTCTTCGGATTTAAGATTATTAGTCTCAGATCTTCATAAAAACGATTTTCTTCAGATTTGTGAAGTATTCTCTCGGATCTACATCAAGTTGCCAAGCTTTCTTTAAAGATCTAGTTGGTTTTGTGAGTATTGAAGCTTAAGGATCTTCAAAGGAGTTAACTTTGATCTTCAAGAAGCTTGGTTTTTCGTCAGATTTGAGTTGGATTTACTGGTTTTCGTCAAAGATAGTCTCTTTCTCAAGCTTCTTCATCAAAATCAGTTAGTATATTAAGGGTTTAGCTAGAAAAATTGAAGAAATGGTTCAAGGATTCTCAGGTCTTAGGCTAACGATTATTTCTGTGAGTTTGAAAGGTTCTAACTATACTTTATGGTCAAGGACTATCAAGAAATCTATTTGTGATAAAGGTCTTTGGAATCACATCTTGGAAGACAAGAGTGTGAAGGAAGAGGATTACTCAAATGAGAAGGATGAAGCTACAAAGAAAGAAGAGGCTAGATGGTTTCAAGAAGACCAAATGGAGCTCGGATTTCTCAAAAACAGTTTGGAATCGTCTATTATAGAGGCGTATTCTTATTATGAAACAGCTAAAGCTCTTTGGGACACTCTTAAAAGGGTGTATGGAGATGTTACCAATCTTAGCCGAATCTATGAGGTCAAGAAGGTCCTTAATGAGCTGAACCAAGATGATCTAGACTCCAAGAAGTACCTTGGAAAGTTTCAATCTTTGTGGAGCGAATTAGATGCTTTGAGTCCAAGTTTCATAGATCCGAAGGTGCTAAATGAGAGAAGAGAGCAAGATAAGACCTTTGGGCTCCTTATCAATTTGAACTCAAGCTACAATGATGTCATCGAGTTTATTTTAAGAGAGACTACACTCCCAAGCTTTGAAGAAGTTTGCTCTCGGATTCAAAAGGAAGAGGGTTCCATGGGTCTATTCGACAGAAAGAAGAAGGAGCTTGTGACAATAAATAAGGGAGTCTTTAAGCAAGCTATAGAAGATCTGTGATAGGTGAGCATTGTCACAAAAAGGGCCATATAAAGGAGAAGTGTTGGATTCTTCATCCTCATTTGAAACCGAAAAAGTTCAGGGATGCTAAGGCTAACTTTGCTCAAGAAAAGGATAAGGCCAAGACCTCCACTCAAGGAAGTGAAATAGCTCTCCATCCTTCAACTGAGTATGTAAGGAGGAGCGACTTGGAGGATCTTATAAAGGCTTATGCCTCTAAACTCGGTATCTCTTACTTAACATCTAATTTAAATGCGAATGTTGATCATAAACTTGTTGTAGATTCAGGTGTCTCTCATCATATAATTAAGAATGTTAAATTGTTAGAGAACTTAGATCATAAGCATGTAGGGAGGGTTAAGATTGTTGATGGAAATAAAATACCAATAGAAGGAACCAGAACCTTGAATCTATTTAACAAGAAAAGTGATACATGTTATATTCCTAAGTTTAAATCAAACTTAGTATCGGTTAAAAGAGACACTAATGATCTTCATTGTAATGTTATCTTTAGTCCTAATGATGTTAAGTTTCAGAATATTGAGAACAGTAGAATCTTGGGCAAAGGAGGAACTGGAGACGAGCTTTATCTTCTCAACAATGCCTCCTCAACTCAATCAGACTCTATAGCTCTTAAGTTTTGTCTTTCTTCGAATTAAGATGTATTGTGGCATGCTAGACTTGGTCATCCTCATTCTTGTGCTCTTAGTTTGATGTTACTAAATACTAATTTTGATCATTTAACTTGTGAGGCTTGTATTCTCGGTAAACATTATAGGGTTGTCTTTTCTAAGTCTAACACTATTTATGAGAATTGTTTTGATTTGGTTCACTCGGATATTTGGACTTCACCATGCATATCTAGAGATAGAAATAAGTATTTCGTGACATTTATAGATGAAAAGTCTAAATATACTTGGGTAACCTTACTTCCATATATGGATAGAGTGTATGAGGCATTCATAAACTTTCACAATTATGTCTCTAACCATTTTAATGCTAAGATAAAAGTGTTTAGATCGGACGACGGAGGGGAATATACAAGTCAAAGATTTAAGGAACACTTGAATAAGCACGAAATACTACATCAAACTAGTTGTCCACATACACCTCAACAAAACAGAGTGGGCGAAAGGAAGAACCGACACCTTATGGAAGTAGCTAGAGCCATGATGTTCCAAGATAATATTATAAAAATATTTTGGAGAGATGCGGTCTTAGCCTCATCCTACTTAATCAATCGAAGTCCGACAAGAGTCTTACAAGACTTGTCTCCCTTTGAGGTATTGAACCGATCTAAACCTTTTATTGACCATTTATGTGTTTTTGGGTGTGTGTGCTTTGTGTACATTTCAGGAGAACAAAGAGACAAGTTGGAAGCTAAAAGCATTTGCTGCATCTTCCTTGGATACTCTACAACACAAAAAGGGTACAAATGCTATGATCCTTGTACCAACAAGACTTATGTGTCTAGATATATGAAGTTTATAGAGGATCAAGGATATTATGACAAGAAAGAAAGAGAAGGCCTAGAAGAGCTAATGAAGTCGTTGGATCTAGCAAAAATTTTGCGGTTTTTGTTGAATCACTTGGGTAATGACAAGGTCAAAGACTTAAGACAAGATGACACTCCACCAAATCAAGATGATAGTGGAGATAATCAAGAAGAAGAACCAGACGCAACAGCTCATGAACCACCTTAAGCTCAAGAGGAAGAGCCACTTCAAGATAAAAGTCAAGAAGACTTAGTAGATCAAGAGGGGCATATCCAACAAGAAGAAGGGGAAATGGTTGAAGAGATAGAAGTTGAACCAGTTCAACCTTTGAGAAGAGGTACTAGACTCAAGTTTAGGAATCCTAGATACTACAATAGTCAAACGGTTTCTCATCCAATCCAAAAGGTGTGTTCCATTGACCTCTTGCCCTCAGCTCATCAAGCATTTCTTGTGAAGATTGAGAAAAATCAGATTCCTACAAGTTATGAAGAAGCTAAAGACAAGAAGGTTTGGGTAGATGCTGTTGGGAATGAAAAAGAAGCAATGGAAAAGAATATTGAGGATTTTCCTAAAGGCAAGAAAGCGTTTACATCTATATGGGTGTTCACCATTAAGTATAAGAGTAATGGGGACATTGAAAGATACAAAGCTCACTTGGTTGCAAGGGGATTCTCCCAAACCTATGGGGAAGATTATAAGGAGACTTTTTCTCCCGTGGCTAAGCTCAACACCGTAAGGGTTGTACTTCCTTTGGCTACTAATCTATCTTGGGATTTATGGCAAATGGATGTAATAATGCATTTCTTCAAGGAGAACTCAAAGAAGAAGTGTATATGGCTCCACCTCCCGGTTTTGGAAACTTATGTAAATTCGGACAAGCTCTTAGGTTAAGGAAGGCTATATATGGTTTGAAGCAATCTCCAAGAGCTTGGTATCATAAGCTAAGTTCGACTTTGATGGATAATGGATTCAAGAGGTCTCACTCGGATAACACATTATTTACACTCAAGACGTCTAAAGGCTTAGTAGTGATCTTGCTGTATGTTGATGATCTAATCTTGAGTGGGGATGATCAAGAAGGGATTCAAGCGGATAAAGGACTCTTGAAGGAAGCTTTTGATATCAAGGATCTTGGAGAATCGAAATACTTCCTTGGTCTTGAAGTTTATAGGTCCGAAGATGGGTTATTCCTTTCACAACGGAAGTATGCTCTTGATCTCTTAGAGAAAACGAGTAAAATTGGTTTTAAAGTAGCAAAGACACCACTTGAAGATGGCTAAAAGGTTAATTGAAAGGGGAGAACAATGAGGAGAAGTTTGCAGATGTAGGAAGATATAGACGAATTATTGGTAAACTCATCTACCTCACTCTCACTCGGTCGAATTTGTGTTTTGTGGTTAATCAAGTGAGTCAACATATGAAGGAACCCATGGTTTATCATTGGAGCATGATAGAAAGGATCTTGAGGTACATGAAAGGGTCTCCGGGTCAAAGCATTTGGATGGGAAAGAATGAAAAGACTGAGATTGTGGGTTATTGTGATGCGGATTGGGAAGGAGATAGGATGGATAGAAAGTCTACAACGAGTTTTTGCACTTTCATTGGTGGGAACTTAGTTACTTGGAAGACAAAGAAGCAAAAGATTGTTTCATGTTCAAGTGCTGAAGCAGAATATAGAGCTATGAGGAAGCTCACTAATGAATTGACTTGACTTAAGACTCTTCTTGAAGACTTCGGATTCAAACAAGATCATCATATCATCATGCATTGTGACAATCAAGCGACAATTCACATAGCCTCTAACTCGGTGTTCCATGAAAGGACCAAACACATCGAGATTGATTGCCACAAAGTTCGAGAAAAGATAGAAGAAGGAGTCATTCTTCCATGCTACTCAAAGAGTGAAGATCAACTTGCGGACATCTTCACTAAGGCCGCAAGTATCAAGGTTTGCAATCACATTTGTGAGAAACTTGGACTTGTGGATTTGACACTTCCTCATTGATCAAATGTCCCCTAGCTCATTAGATCACACTCTTTTTCCCTCAATGTGGTTTTGTCCCACGTGGTTGTCCACATTGAGGTTTTTAATGAGGTGATACTAATGGGTTCTCTTCCAAGCTTAGCCTTTAGAGTGATTCCAAAGCCTAAGCTTGAGGGAGAGTACTGATCAAATGGAATGTATATAGACGGACTATAATTATAGACGGAATATAATTATAAACGGACTATAGTTATATAGGCGAACTACAATTATATAGACAGACTATGCTCCGGGGCTAGTTAAAAATATCTTCTCTTTCTTCTTCTTATCCTCATTATTGTAAAAAGGTCCATATATTGACCAAGAACAAAAATAATAAAAAGTTCTAAGACTTTCTACTACAATCGTCTCTAATCTTCAAACAATGGGTTCTTTAATCTTCAGTCCTTCCTAAACATTTGATTATATTCTACAAAATTTAACACAAGGGCCTTTATTTGGTAAGGAAAAAAAACCATAAAAATAATGGACTATATGCTTTTCCACCTTCAGCGTACTTTTAGAGCTATATCTAAACTCTACATTTCTTCACTACCTTCTTGAGATTGAGAGTTGTGAGAGTCAATCAGACACATACACTTTCACGAGGAAGTTTACATGTGATTAATTTGCTCTTATTCTACATGCATTGTAACCTAGTTAGCTTATATTTTGACAAGCCTATTTTAAAATGTAACCACTGGTATTAGTTATGGCCTTGCTGGGCCTCCATATTATAACGGATTTTCTAAAAGAAAAACCCCTAAACCTGAAGCTAAACCGGTTGATGAATCGTATAATTTCTACCGGCTTGAAGAATAAATTAGATTTAGATCTTTCGTAAACCGGAGTTTGACCCTAACCCCAAGTATCCTCCTCGATCTGATTCTACCAAATTCGGTCTCCTCCGTAGCAGATTCCGAGGCAGAGAGAGAGAGAGAGAGAGAGAGAGAGAGAGAGAAACAGTACATAGGCAGAGCTTCCATGGATTCTGGAACGACGGCTGGTGTCTCTGCAGCAGCCACCGAGGATCTCCAGTCGAACGGCTCATCGTCTCCCGCAGACGCCGTTTCCAGGCTGATCCACACCGTTACGCAGCGGCAACAGCATCTTCTCGACAAGACCGTCCCTCACGTTCTCTACCGATGGATCGCATGCCTCTGTGTTGTATTCATCTACTTTGTACGCGTTTACATGGTGGAAGGCTTCTACATCATCACCTACGCCATCGGAATCTACCTTCTGAACCTCATCATCGCTTTTCTCTCTCCTCAAGAAGATCCCGAGGCTTCTCTAACCGGCGGGACTCTTCCTACTCGTAGATCCGATGAATATCGTCCGTTTGTTCGCCGTCTTCCTGAGTTCAAGTTCTGGTTCGTATCTTTTCCTCTTTCCTTTTGATTTCCCCCCATTTCTGTTTATATGTTTGGCTCTCTCTTAGTGAGTTGGTTAGATCTGATAGTGCCGTACCTTAGAGAGGCAATTAGGGTTTGATTGCAGTTGATTTGTGACTGTTTACTTGATTCTTTGTTGACTGTAATCTTTACTTCTCAGTAAACTAGATGATTATCTCTTCATCAAGAGTTAACTGGTAAATATGAGAACTTTCTATGTCTGGTTGATTAGTTCAATATCGTTAACGAGTTACATGTTTCTGCGCGTTTCTGTGTATGGATATGTCCGAAATCTCGAATATACAATGAATGTGGTTGAAATTGGCTTGCTTGAGTTGTGTCTGCTTACTCGAATATAGGATTAGTGTCTTCTCTAACCATCAAAAAATTAACCTGGAATGTGATCACTTTATTAAATATACTGGACGGGAAAATAGATCTGGATGTATGGAGGATTTGCATAGCTAAACAGATACAATTCTTCACAGATACTTTAGAACTCGAAATAGAGTTTGATAAAACTCACGTCTGGAGTACATTTCACTCCAACTAGTGTAAAACCTATGGATGCTTTTTGGGTTTGATCAACCTAAATTTTCATGAAGTAACAATTCGATTCATGTCATACTATGTTGTTTGGTTTTTGACTCGTCTTGATTGATGCCTTTTACTATTTTGATTGCTGTTTGAAGCTGGAATTTTTTTTTGTTCTTCTTCTAGGTTATCGATCATTAGGGCATTCGTCATCGGTTTTCTAATGACATTCTTCGAGGTTTTTGATGTACCTGTTTTCTGGCCAATACTACTTTTCTACTGGGTGATGCTGTTTTTCCTTACGATGCGGAAACAAATACAACATATGATCAAATACAGATATGTCCCTTTCTCTTTTGGGAAACAGGTATGTGTTTCTTTTATCATTCACAGAACTGACTTTCACGTATGAACAAGTTGAGTGAGAGTTTTTTAAACTACTCCTTTGGTTGTTTCTTCGTAGCAGAAGTATGGAAAGAAACCAGCTCCAACAGAGAGCAGTGAATGATCAATCATCTGGTCAGGTCAGCAGTTCCAAATCCTCTTAGAAAGTAGCCAGTTCAAAAGGTCGGTCTTTTATTTTCTTTTGATCGCCTGAATCTCTGTTAGGGATGAGATAGCAATCAGAGAGACTCTTGGCATCTCTAGACAGATTTTGCTCTTTTATCATCCTGACTATTTACTGGTTTTGCCTGAACACAATGTATCTCATTATTACATCTTTCTTCAATTGAGAATAATGTTTTTGTTGTTATCACTGTGGGAGCTGATGACAAATCCATCCCCTGTTCTAGCGATATTCATAGAATTTGTCGTAGTTTTGAAAGAAGAGGAGCATGTTAGATATGCAACACTGCTTTGGGTAATTTGGGTTTGATTGGGTTAGCTTCTGGTTTGGTTTTTGATGATTTAACCCAAAAATAATCATTAATCAACCTTAATTAAAACTTTATAGTTCAGGTACTATGGTTAATTCAGTTTATTTTCACTAAATTCAGATTTTATTCAGATTTAATTCAGTTTATACTTGGTAGTTTTCCAGTTCGATTGGAGTTCCAAGTTTCGGTTTGGTTTGCCCACCCTAAATAATCATATGTCAAGTTGATTAACTAACTCCAGACACTACGAATGTACTACAAATCATCAAACTGGAAACCAGAAAATATGTAGCCAAGGTTCGAACGTGATACAATCATCAACAGTATTGGATTATATGGTTTAGTTCTTGGTTATGTGAATTGGTTTGGTTCAATATTCAGTTGGAAGTTAACAGATAGTTTGTTATACGGTTAACTTATTTGAGATGTATATAAGTAACGTATCAAACACTTTGTAAGCTTAAAGAAAATATCATTCACTTTTATTTTCTTCTTCGATTTTTCTCTTTCAATATGGTATCGAAGCTCAAAATTCGTCTCTTCCGCATGCGAATCGGAGAAGATGAACTCTGAATCGGTAAAGTTAAGCTATTTTCCTTCTTTTTGATATTCTTCCGAGCTCGATTTTCTCAGAATTAATGATTCAATTGAGTTTCTTCATTTCTTCTCCTTCTTGTTTTTGACCTCTGAATACGAAAATTCTTTTCATTCAAACAAACTTCGTATATTTCTGTGTATCGCATTGACCTAAAATGGCGATTTCTTCTGCTCAAGTTGTTTCGAGAAATGACTCTCCATCAGATCTATATGAAAATCCATATTACCTTCATAACAATGATCATGCTGGTTTGGTTTTGGTCTTCGATCGTTTAACAACAACTTTTGATTTCTACTCATGGCGTAGATATGTAAGAATGACAATAAATGTGCGAAACATGCTGGGGTTTATCGACGGAACCATATTGAAGCCACCGGATAATCATCGTGATGTAGACTCGTGGTTGAGATGCAACGACATTGTTGCGACTTGGCTTATGAATTCGGTTTCCAAAAAGATTGGGCAAAGTCTATTGTTCATCTCAACAACAGAACGTATATGGAAAAATCTCTTATCTCGCTTTAAACAAGACGATGCACCTAGAGTCTATGATATAGAACAACGTTTGAGCAAGATAGAACAAGGATCATTAGATGTGACAACGTATTATACTGAATTAGTCACACTATGGGAAGAACATAGGAATTATGTTGAATTACATGTTTGTACTGGCGGGAAATGTGAATGTGATGCAGCTGTGAAATGGGAGAATCTTCAACAGAGAAGTCATGTAACAAAGTTCTTAATGAGATTGAATGAATCCTATGAACAGACAAGGAGACATATACTCATGTTAAAGCCGATTCCAACAATTGAAGAGGCTTTTAACATTGTTACACAGGATGAAAGGCATAAAGCTATCAAACCCTCTTCAAGATCTGATAGTGTAGTGTTTCAAGCTTCGGGCAATTCAGATGCAAATTCAAGAATGATGCAAAATCAGATTATTGATATTGGCACATATGTGGCAGCATACAACACAAACAAGCCATTTCAGAAACCAGTTTGTAGTCATTGTGGAAAGTGGGGGCATACCATTCAGAAATGTTTTAAAGTCCATGGTTATTCGCCTGGTTACAAGTTTAACAACTCGGGCTACAACAACAAAGGACAACAAAAACGAATGCACAATCAAAATTATGCTCCTCAGGTTCATAAAGCAAATGCAGTTGTTTATCCTGATAATGGAGGTTATGCATATCCAGCTCCTCCAAACTTCTATCATCAAGCTGCCACACATACTCAACCTCTGCCTCAAGTGGTTCACAGTGGAAATACTATAAATTTGCAGAATTTCAGCAAAGAGCAGATTGAAGATTTGATTGCTCAATTCAGTAAGCATGTGCAAATATCTCAAGTTCCTCAGAATCAAGAGACTCTAGTTCCTACTTGCAATGTCTCATCAATTTCAACTCAGGGTGTCATGGCTTCTCAATCTACTTCTGATACATTTCTTTTTCCTTCTACCAGTTTGAAATACCAAAACAACATCCTAACTTTTCAAAATCATTCACTATTAACCCTTGCCTCTAGGCTTTCTCATGATGATTGGATAATTGACAGCAGAGCTTCAAGTCATGTTTGTTCTGACTTAGCAATGTTTAGGGTAGTCTCACCTGTGTCAAGTGTTACAGTGTCACTTCCTAATGATGCTAGAGTTCCAATAACACACACTGGCACGATTCATCTTACATCTACATTAGTTTTGCATCATGTCTTACATGTACCTGATTTTAAATTCAATCTTATAAGTGTTAGTTGTTTAGCAAAATCATTGTTCTGTGCTGCTCATTTCTATCCAACTTTTTGCTTGATTCAGGACCTTTCTCGGGGCTCGATGATTGGGAGGGGTACACAATCTATACATTCTTCAAAATGAAAACCCTTCTCATTCATCTCCTCCAGTTGGTCAATTGTGTGCTTTTGTTGTGGCTGATGGAAATCTCTGGCACCAGCGTTTAGGTCACCCTTCATCTGCAAAATTAAAACAGTTAGTTCCTATTTTACCATCTTTTAAAGATAATCATTCTGATCATTGTCCCATATATCCATTAGCTAAGCAAAAAAGATTAGCCTATGATAGTAATAACAATCTGTCATCTAGTCCTTTTGATTTGATTCATCTAGATGTTTGTGGTCCTTTCAATACAGAGTCTATAGAAGGTTTTAAATACTTCTTAACAATTGTTGATGACTGTACAAGAGTTACTTGAATTTACATGTTAAGAAATAAAGGAGAAGTTACTTCTGTGTTTCCATGTTTTTTGAAATATATTTGTAACGACCCAAATCTTCCTAATGAGCCTATTTTTTTAAATTTTCTAGCAAGCCCATTTATTTTCAAACAAAATCCATATCCTTTTTTTTTGTTCCACATCGGAAGTTTCAGCTTTCCAAGCTTCCTTTCCTCCTCTATAAATTGAGTTCCTCCCTTTTACTTATTCTTCATCAAGTCAATGCAATGCTTTGCAAAGGAGGCCAGCTTCTCAGTCAGCCTCCACAGGCTTTTAGCCACCGCCTTAGGCGGAGTTCTTTTCCGGCGAGTTCCCGGGATTTTTCCGGTGAACTTTCCGAGTTCTTTTTGGCGTGCCGGGCAATTTTCCGGAAGGTCCCGACAAGCTCCGACGCTTTTTCCGGTAAGTCTATCATTTCCTTTCATTTCTTTTCTTTCCTTTTTAGTCTTCAGTTAGGTTAGTTGGTCTGACCGGTTAGGGTCTGTTAGGTCGTCGGACTCAATCGGTTTAGCCGGTTTGTTCTGATGTAATTGGTTCGGCTTAGTTTTGCAAGTTAAGGTTCTTTCCTTCAGCTTTTCATATTTTTCGTTTTGTTTTGCCTGGTCCCGAGTTTCCTTTTTAGACAATTTCCAAATATGACAAGTTTCCATATTTGGCAGTTTTTATTTTAGGAAAGTTTCCTTTTCGGGCAGGTTTCCCTTTTTGGCAGGTTTCC
>OVAN01014106.1:0-12301 GCA_900406275.1 Anastatica hierochuntica | reverse complement strand
CTTGGACGTTGATTTCGAGATGACCATTTTTGACACCAACAGTACCTAATGATAATAGTTCTTGAGATTCATGTCATTCCATGACCGTAATTCAGTTACTTTGGTTCGTACCTTTAAGAGCTTGTAGACACCAGGTCGTACCACGTGGATGATCCAATAAGGACCTTCCCAGTGGATTCCTAACTTCCCGGCACCTCGCTCTTTGATATTGTCGAATACTTTTCTTAATCCGAGATCGCCAATTGGGAATCTCCGAGACTTTACTTTGGAATTGAAGTTCCAAGCCATTGCTTGTTGATAATTTTGAATGCGAAGCAATGCTTGGTCTCGTCGTTCCTCGATCAAATCGAGGTTATCCATTAATAGTTGATTATGGACTTCAGGATTTAATGCACATAAGCTTCGTCGGAGGCTCCCGATTGATGTTTTGGATGGGACTACTGCTTCCATCCTGTAGGCTAGAGAGAAAGGAGTTTCCTTTGTGGCCCTTCGTGGGGTGGTTCGGTATGCCCAAAGGAATTCGAGTAACTTATCGGACCAAGATTTTTTATTGGTACCTAGGAGTCTCTTGGGGTTAGCTAAAATTGATTTATTAGCAGCCTCTGCCTGACCATTTACTTGAGGGTATCGAGGTGTGGACGCGGTGAGACGTATGTTCCATCTATCACAGAATGATGTAAATTCGTCGGATATAAATTTTGACCTGTTATCTGTTACGATTTCGTTGGGGACACCACGACGACATATGATGTCTCGCCATACGAATCACTCAACCTCGAATTTGGTTACCTGTTGGAGAGCCTCATCTTCTATCCATTTGGTGAAATAATCTGTTAAGACTAACAGGAAAGTAGTTTTTGTTGTCCTTTTCCTGAAGCTACTAGCAGTCCTACGATATCCATGGAATAACGCATAAAGGGATATGGTGCGGATATCGAGAATAGTTTTTCTGTAGGTTGATGAATGATCGGAGCATGTCTTTGACATTTGTCACATTGAGAAGAGTAGACCTCACAATTTGCGATTATGGTTGGCCAAAAATAGCCTTGTCTTTTGATTCGGATGGCCAAGGCTCTGCCACCAGCGTGGTTCTCGCAAGAGCCTTCGTGTACTTCTTTAATGAGCTTGATAGCATTGAGACCGTGAAAGCGTTTTAGGTATAAGCCTGATACACTTCGTTTATAGAGGTTGGAGTCGATTATGCAATACCTTGCGCTTAACGCTCTAAGTTTCCGAGCCTCCCACTCGTGGCGGGGGGNGGGCGGGGCTGTACCCTCCCTAATGTATTGCATAATTGGAATCCTCTAATCTTCTCTTTCGAGAACTCTATCGTGGAGAGATATAGCTCAGCGAATACGACATCCTCTAATCTTCTCTTTCGAGAACTCAGTCGGGACGCCTAGCTAAGTGGGCCAAAGAGCTCAGCGAATACGCCATTGAATATCGGCCAAGAACGGCAGCTAAAGCCCAAGTTCTAGCCGACTTTGTCATTGAGCTAGCTACTGAATATGTAGACACAGGCTCTGTAGCCCCGAAGTGGACACTCCACGTCGACGGAGCCTCCTCGAAACAAGGATCCGTAATTGGCCTGAGGCTAGCCTCCTCAACGGGAGAGGTCATAGAACAATCCTACAGATTAAGCTTTAACGCCTCCAATAATGAGGCTGAATACGAAGCATTGATTGTTGGTCTGAAGTTCGCAGTAGGACTCGGGATCCGAGAGCTGAACGCTTATAGCGACTCTCAGTTAGTAGCTAGTCAATTTCACGGAGAATACGAAACGAGGGACGAGCGAATGGGGGCATACCTGGAGGTCGTACAAAACCTCACTAAACAGTTCGAAAAATTCAAACTTACGAGGATCCCACACAGAGAAAATTCCTCTCGGACACCTTAGCCGCGCTAGCGTCAACCTCCTACCCTCTCGTCAAAAGAATAATACCCGGGGAAGGTATAGACAAGCCCATCATCGACATAGCGATAAAAGACCCAATTAAGCCTAATCCAAAAGAACACAAAGAGGAAGCTCAACCCCTAGGAATAGCTACCGCAGCTATCCAGCACGATTCCCTCACTCAAGTCTGCACCACATTTTGGTTCCCAAGAACGAAAACCCGTAACATCAAAAGGCGGGCTTCTGAGGGCAAAGACCAAGTCCGCAGGCTAAATATTTGCGTTGCCACCATCCTCGAAAGCGAGGCTCCCCACGGGGGCACACCCCAAAGCTCTAAACTAAATAACCGTACAGAAGGTATTCATGAGAACGGAGCCACCGAGGAGCCTGCTTCTCAGAATACCTCCGGGGGCACGATCCCGACTCAAGAAGAGCTAGGGAACAATCCGAAACCCGAACCTGCGCAAGCCACTGCTCCGTCCCTTCACGATAAAGTACTTAGAAGAATGGATTGGCGAATCCCAATTATGCAATACATTCAGGAGGGTATAACCCCTCCCAATAAGTGCGAGGCTCGAAAACTCAAGGCATTAAGTGCAAGGTATTGCATAATCGAATCCAACCTCTACAAACGGAGCATCTCCGGACCATACCTCATATGCATCCACGGCCTTGACGCTCTCAAACTTATGGCTGAGGTGCACGAAGGTTCATGTGGAAATCACTCGGAGGGTCGGGCATTAGCCATTCGAATCAAGAGACGAGGCTATTTCTGGACAACTATAGTCGCAAATTGCGAAACCTACTCCACCCAATGTGAAAAATGTCAGAGGCACGCACCAATCATCCATCAGCCGACCGAAAAGCTATCCTCGATATCAGCGCCATATCCCTTTATGAGATGGTCCATGGATGTCATTGGTCCTTTTGTACCTTCAGGCGGTCAGCGGAAGCTACGCTTTGTATTAGTTTTAATTGACTACTTTACAAAATGGATCGAGGCAGAGGCCCTCCAGCAAGTTACAAAGGTCGAGGTCGAAACCTTCGTATGGCGAGATATCGTTTGTTGCCATGGAGTTCCATATGAAATCGTCACCGACAATGGAACCCAGTTCACATCAGACGATTTCAGATCGTTCTGCGATACCTGGAACATTCGCCTCACCACTTCTACCCCAAGATACCCCCAAGGGAATGGCCATGCAGAGGCTGCTAATAAGTCGGTTTTAGCCAACCTCAAAAAGCGCCTTGGAACCTCGAAAAAATCTTGGGCCGACAGATTGTCGGAAGTACTATGGGCATGTCAAACAACCCCTCGTAGGGCAACGGAAGAGACTCCTTTCTCTGTAGCCTACGGGATGGAAGTCGTTGTCCCCGCCGAAGTCTCTGTTGGAAGCCTCAGACGGAGCCTATGCGCCTCGAACCCGGCAACCAACGACCAATTACTCCTAGACAGCCTTGACTTGATCGAGGAACGACGAGATCAGGCATTCGCCCGCATCCAAAATTACCAACAGGCGATGGCACGACATTACAACTCCAAGGTCAAGTCACGAAGAATTGTGGTCGGTGACCTCGTATTACGAAAAGTATTCGAAAACATCAAAGAGCGAGGCACCGGAAAACTTGGAACCAATTGGGAGGGTCGACTGTCCTTTTTGCACTCTCCAGGGCTAGAATCCTGTTGCTCTTCACTTTGAGCTCCAGGGTTAGATCAGCCACCTTTCCTTCACGAACCTGCAGCTGAGCCATCAGATCGCTGATCTGAGCCTGGAACCTGGAAACATCAGACCTAGACTGGTCTAGCATACTCTTGGTCTCTTGAAAGGCAACCTTCACATCCTCTACTTCCTGGATATCTAGAAAGCTGTCAAAAAGGCTTTCATAACCCACGACAGAACGATTGATAACATTGGCAAGCTGTACACAAAATTCATCAGTCAGTGCAAATCATCAAAGGAACAAATTTGAAAAGAAAAGCCAAGAAAGATCACTACCTGACCGAGGTAATGAGACACCTCCAGGTAGCTTTCTTTGTTTCTCAGATTATTGATAGCAGGAAAAGGGCATCCAGGTTGTTTCATATAGCGCACCAACGTTGCCAGCCCCCAGTTATCCTCTAACACGGAGCCTGGTCCAGAATGGGTAAAGCTCCAAGCACCCTGACTACCTCTAGAAGTAGAGGAGGAAGGCTTAGAAACTCTATCACCAGAATTAGATCGGACCCTCTTCGCAGAAGGGTGGTCAGATTCTTGGCTTCCTCTCGAAACACGAGGACTGGCATCAAGTCTCTGGGTGATGTTATCTCCAGTAACAACAACCTCCTTCCCTCGAGACTCAGGTCTTGACAGACCCTGAGCCTCAACTCCTGTCCCATGCGCTAGAGGAGTCTCAGGGATTGTGGAGATAGGAGTCACAACTCGAGGAGCCTTAGAGGAACCATCGTCAAGCATCTCCCTAATTGAGGCTCAGAATGAGCCGGCAGACGCCTTGTCATTAAAGCTCCCACGAGAATGGGAGCCTTCTAAATTGCGGGGCTGGCAGGACCCGGCATCAAGGGTACGGAAAGAAGGCTAGAGAGGCATATTTCCAATTGTTTCAGAAGTTCTAAGTTTAGTAGAAACGTCAATCGGGGCTTCGTCTTTAGAAACTGAACATTAGCAGCACATTAGCCGATATATGAAAAGAAAACAAAGTGACAAAGTTGTCAAAGATCATGGGTCTTACCTGAAAGGTTAGTCGCAAAGATTGGTTCAGGCAACGAAACCCCGTATAATTCAAGGAACCTGGCCTTCCGAATCCTGAGTGATGAGAAAGCTGACCAGTTGGTAAAACCTTGCTTAAGTCGACGGACTATAGCTCTAGCAGTTTTAAGAGAGATTTGAGGAGGGTCTGTAATACCTGAAAATAAAACAAGAAGCCTTTGAGTATGAGAATAACCAAGACTCAAAAGAAAGTAATATTAAGAGGGACCTAACCAAGCAAACGACCCCAAGAGGTACGCAGCGAGCGACCAACTGGGACCGTAGGTGGATCAACTTTGACAAAGTAGAATTTTTGTCTCCAGAACTCATCATAAACTGAGAAAGTAAAAATTCCGCGACCAGGGCGAGCCGCAAGGTAATAGGTACCTCCAGCCCCCTTGGTCGGATTTCTTTCTTTGATAATGTAAAGGTTAACTAAATCCTAGACCCCAAAAAGGATTCCTTCTTCTCTAGACCTAACAATGAGACCCTGGACAACCCTAATTACAGAGGGGCACAGTTGAGGAAGCGCTAAACGATAGCGATCAAGCAGGTCTAATAAGAGGTCTGGAAGAGGGAATCGGAGATGACACTTTGAGATATAACTCTCATGGACACAAAACCACACGGGAGGAGCATGTTCAGGGGTTTCATCAGGTGATGGAACCACCGCTAACTCCTTCAGAGCACAAGCCTGGACGATTGAGTTACAGACCTCCTGATGGGTCAGGGTTAAGGCTGGTGGGGTCCGAAGGTTACCCTCCCAGGTTCAGCGATAGTCAGAGCTATTGCCACCATCTCTGTTTTGATAGCGACAGCGGTGGCTCTGTCCATCGCTGATTTTCTATTACGTTTGCGCCGGAGGCCACCCCTTGGAGCTCTGGAGCTCCCGACGTCACTCTCGGCAGGGTCCATCTCAAAGGAGGTTAAGGAATCGATTCGAAATAAGATTGAAAATCGAGGAGAGTTATCGGAAAGGAAGATAAAACAAAAAGGGTTCAAAGGAAAGATAGAGATTTCTAAAAATTTTCTCTCAGAGAAAGCGAAATAAATAATTTAAATGAACAACAAACAAGGAAAAAGGAAAGGTTACGTGGGAGAACGTGTCAGAGAGCGTGGAAGAGTGGTAATCAACAGTTAATGGCTGCTTTTATAGCGGTTTTCAAATCAAATCAGGTGCATAGTCCGAGAGGGAACCCTTCGGTTTCCCACAAAGCTGAGCCATTAGATCTGCGGCAGTGCATTTTCGATCGTAGATTGCAAATATTCGAGATATGGAATTAAAGATTTGCAGCTATCTAGAGGAGGATCAATGATTACGAAAGATGGCAGATTTGCATGTAGGATCAGCATGCCACGTGTCGCATCATGCAGGGGGCAACTGTTGGGCCTGGCTCTAGCAAAGGCCCGGTAAAACGAAACCAAAGAAGAAGAGAAAGAGGAGATGGGCTAGCAGCGAAATAGGCCCATTAGCCGAAGGGAGAAGAAAACGATGTCGTTTAAGGTTGGTCAAAGGAGTTGGTGAATGGAGTGAGATCGATGGAGAGGATCTCGCCTGATCGAAACCTAACCTAGGCAGAGGTCGAGTGCTATAAAGAAGCGATGGCATCGAGAGAGAGGAGGCTAGTTCTGGCTTTATTCTTTAGCTTTCGACAATACACAAAAACCTCCTTATTCTTCTAAAACATTGATTCATTTGTAAGTTCTTATTCACTAGAGTTATAAATCGAAGCCTATTCTTAGCAATCGTCCATCAAATTAGCTTAAACGGGATTCATCCCACTTTGTTTCCACGAATTCAATCTTTCTTTTCAAATCAAAAATTAATTGTGACATTTAGCCCTCACAATAGAGTTAACGGAATCTTGACAAATGTCAGATCGTCTGGGACAGGAGCCTTTTCGAATAGGGCAGCTATCGATCCCTCAGGAAGAGATTTCGGTTCGCTGATTCGGAGGCTCTTTCCTTGAGGGAATTTCCCAAGTATCATGTCCACTCTTTTCTTGAGAGCAGGAGGCGGCGAGTCAGTTTCCTTTTCAGGGGATCTATTTCGCTTCAGCGACGCCTCTCTCGGAGCTCTCTTCTGAAAAGGTGTTGGTTTCTTAAGATCTACATCTTTTATTTCCCCGGAGGCAAACTTGGCAGCTAGCTGTCGCTGAAGGTCCCTGCATTCCTCGGTGGAATGGCCTTTTCTTTTGTGATAAGAACAAAACTTGTTCTCATGATAGGCTTTAGTCTAGGATGCCTTGCTTGTTGCGGCAACAAGTTTCTCCTGTTGTGATTCTTCTACTGCATAAGAATGCTCTCCTTGAGTTTGATTTTTTTTGGAAATTGCCCTTTTTAGGGGGACCTTTTCCTTCTTGTGCATCAGTCTTTGGAGGGTTCTGAGGCTTCTTATGGATTTTGTCCATTGCGGTCGTTTCCTCTTCCAAAGTGATGTATCAGGATTCTTTGTGAAATGCATCATTGATTGTTGGGGGAGGGTTAATCGTTAGCTCAAACCAAAATTCGGAACAATACCAAAGACCTCTTCTGAAGGCTTCGATAGCGACCTGGTCATTTGGGTTCGAGAGCTTGGTTCTCACTGCTCTGAACTTCTCTATTTGGACTCGCAGTCAGTCTCCCATTCCTTGTCTGACCTTCCAGAGGTCTGCTTCAGAAGCCTGCTTTTTGATGTGGGTCGAATATTGCTTTATGAAAGCATTGGTTAGCTGGTGGAAGCTATCTATTGAGTTTGGATCGAGACCTCAAAACCATTTGAGAGCTATTCCGACCAGGTTCTCGCGAAAGTTCAGCAGTAATCTACTTCACATTCCTCGCAGGTGAAATGAGTTTTCACGATGGCTAATCTAAAAGCTCTCAGATGAGCTTTAGGATATGAGGTTCCAACGTATTCGAGAATCCAAATTTTTCTTGTATCTCTTATAGAAGAGTTGGCGATCCTATCTGTGAATAAAGTGCCTCGTGTTTCCTCAATTATGTTCTCAATTTCGGAAGATGAACTCGTGGCCTTGTGGACCTAAGCGTTCAGCTTTTGGAGAGCTGCATGAGTTTGCTCCATGTATTTTTGGATAGCATCAGGTCCATCCAGAGGGAGGATGGCTGGATCGTTGTTAGGTATTCGACTGGGTGGCTCACGTTGGAACTAGGTTTGTTCGTGTTCCCAGGTAGCTGGAGAGTTGTGTCTCTCTCGGGCTCATGGGTTGTTTTGCTGGGAGTGGTCAGCAGGGGGCTCGGATAAGTTGTGGTTATAGCTTCCACTCTTCTTTGAGCCTTTAGATCTGGGGTTAGGTTTTGAGCCCGATAGACTGAGGCTGAGGTCCTTCCCCTAGATGGGATTGAGGTATATCCTCCAGACCTAACTATGGGTGGTGGAGGAGGTAACTGGTGATTTTTCTAAGGTACTTGATGGGGTATCTGGGCAGGTAACGAGCTAATAGTAGCAATGTTAGTCCCCATAGCATCGATAACAAGAGGATTAAATGCAGGAATCGTTCCTGTGACAGGTATCTGGAAGAGGGGTCCCAGCTCCTCAGGTGTCATGCTATTAGGAGAAAATTCTATACGACTTTGAGGGAACGAGGGGTCGGTTACTAGGTTCCGAAAGGTGACTCCAGAGCCTCGTCGCCGTGAAGGTTGGGTCGATGGGACCAGAGACCTCGTTACATCCTCGAACTGTTGTTGTCGAGAGACGAGTTGTTGCATTATGCGTTCTTTCTCTTTGGCTCTATCCACTAGTTGTAACATCATTTGGCGAATCTTAGAAAGCTGAGCCACTGCCTGATTTACAGCNTGCTGGAGGTAGAGAACCGACAGAAACCTGTCGCTGGGAATCCTCGAAGGCTAGAGGCCTTGGATTAATACCACCGGAAGACCTTTGAATATCTGTTCTAGTGGTGACATGATCGGATTTAGCGCTAGCCGAAGGCTGTGGCTCGTTACGGTGATCGAGGCGTTGAGGTTCCAAGGTTGGGTGAATGGAGCCTCCATGGTTCGGTGAGCTAAAGCTCAAAGTCGTTGAATCAAGACCTGACTGATTCACACCTTGATTGGTAGGATTCATCTTCAAGTTACGGAGTCAGGGATTTTATTTTCTTTTCCCCACAGACGGCACCAAAATGTGGGCGACGAAATCCACACTTAGATTTCTAAGTTTGATTTAGATGAGGAAAAGGATTGTGGGTAGAATCTCGTTAGAACTTTTGAATCAATCGATATGTTTATTGAGGTTTCTGATTAAGAACAATGATTACAAAGAGGTTTTTGTGTAACAATACTTGAACAAATGAATACAAAGGGATGACTAAATGCTTTTTGTCGTAATTAGGTTAGAAAAGTTGAAGAAGATCCCTTGCTCTCTCTCCTTCCATGATTTTATAGTTGTTTCCAAGACTAAAGGCTATCGTTACCTCTTCTGATATTCTCTCCTTAATTCTCGGGATTTGCAACAGCCTCTTTGACCAAGTCCTAGACCTCGAAGTCTGTAATCCGAAACCTAATTCATGTAGCCTTCACCTCCAACACCTACCGAAAGCTCAACACCTTATCTTTGATTGATTAAGACCCCTTTTGCGGCCCAATTCCTTTAGCTATTTTGCGTAATTAACTTTATCTGTTACAGACCTTATGGATCAAATCCCAAGCCCAACAACAACCAACTCTCATCTTTTCGCTTTAGCCCGTCTTTGATTCATTGCTTTTCATGTGATCATTGGTCTCTTTGGATTCCATCCTGAACCACTACAACATGCTTAATTGTACGCTTGTAGTGATTTCTCGGGTGAAAACCTGAGCTATCATTACGATGATTATAATGAAAGATAAATAACTTTATAAGAGAAAAAAATCTCTTCCGAGTCCATCACACGTGTGAGATTGTTGCAGGGCGATCGTAACAAACCTCACACGCTTCTGCAATAGATCGACTCTCCTGTGACACATCTTCAAGAACTGATGCAGAGAAGATGATAACCCGGAGACAGTCCGACCAGAGTCCATACCATACTTAGGTGTATTAAACACATTTCTGGCCCAATGGCTATAAGCCCATTTACAACATACTCCTCCAATAGCTCATAGTCATTCTTTAGGACCTAATTCAAAAAATACATCAAGCTTTTTCTTCTCTAGCTCTTATGAATTCTCCTGAGTCCCGAAACATCTGCCCGACTACTTCGAGCAGACATGAAGCAATTTTAGTGCTTCATCAACTTTACTAAATGGTAGGGCTTTGGTAAAAATATCAACAGAAGTCACCAAGTGTCAATATCTTTGTTACCTAGATCCAACCTTTTTCAATCTCCTCACGTATGTGATGATACTTTGTATCTATGTGTTTTTTCCTCTCGTGATGCACATTGTTTTTGGATAAGTCAATGGCAATTTGAGAATCACAAAACACCTCAACTGTTCCTGATCATAACCAAAATCTCCCAACAAGCCTTTCAACCACTTAGCTTCCTTCACAGCTTCTGGCTAGGATACAAAGTGCTACTACTTTTTGCAAACCACAAAACTCGTCGTTGATCTAAGCTTATCAAGGTATACAACGCAATCTGCATCACAGTACCCGTGCAAGTTGAGATCTCCACCTTTCTGAAACACCAATGTCCTTTTGGATGAACCTATGAGATTCCCTAAGTATCCACTTCACCGCCAGCCAATGCTGCTTTATAGGTTTCGTCATGAAACGACTCACTAACCTAAAGAGAAGGCCACATCAGATCTTGTACCTATCATTTTGTACAAGATACTTTTGATTGCAGTAACATACAAGATTTTTTTCATCAGACTCTCTTGTCGTTTTATCTCTTTCTCTGTAGAAAATTTTAGCTTGAATTGAGCACTCACAAGTGTAAGAACAAGTTTCGTCTGTTCTTGCTGAAAAACTTTCAGAATCTTCTCAATATTTCCTCTCTGGGACAACTCCATTCTGCGTTTTGGTCTTTCTCTATGTATCTCCGTACGAAGAACCATACTAGCACACCCCAAGTCTTTCATTTCAAAAAACTTCATTCAGCTTCTTCTTGAGTAACCCAATCTCTTTCTTATTCTTGCAATCTATCAACATATAATCAACGTAGAGAAACAAATAGATGTATGATCCAACATATATCTACTTTACATACACACAACTATCATGTTCACTTATGCAACACCAATACCTTTCATAACCTGATTGAATTTTAGATTCCATTTCCTCGGACTTTGTTTCAACCTGTTAAGAGATTTCCTCAGCAAACAAATCCAATCTTCTTTCCCTGTGACTGTGAATCCCTCAGACTATTTCATGTATATAGTTTCATCTAAATCATCGTGCAAGAAAGATTTGTTTACATCCAACTGCTCTAGCTCTAAGTCTACATATGCTATAATCTCCAACAAGATTCTGATTGATACATATTTCACAACCGGCGCTCAGATCTCATTGTAGTCAATTCCCTCTCTTTTACAGTAACCTTCCGCAACGAAACATGCTTTGTACCTAGCTCTCTCAACTCTTCGAATACCTTCTTTTCTCTTATACACCCATTTATTGCCTATGACTTTCTTACCTTTAGGAAACTGAATTAGATCCCATGTTATGCTTTTGTCCAAAGAATTAATCTCTTCACCCATAGCACCGTTCTAGAATTTCAAATCTTTGTCTCTAATTGCTTCAGCAAAGTCATACATCTAAGAAACATCACCATCTTCAGCAGCCAACATTGCGAACTCCATTATCTGATTCTCATCATGAAACCTCAGAGGCCTACGAATTTCCTTTTTGACTTGATCTCTTGCCAGGGAATACTCTTCAAGACTCGGTGACTGCTCCAGTTCATCATCCGCTAAACATACTTCTACATCACTGTTAGTATCAACAAGTGCTTGATCTGATACTTCATGAATTCAGATTCTGGGACACATCTTTATTTACTTCAAGCTCTACCAGCTCATCAACAGTCTCTTGTTCCTTAGATTTTTTATACCAATCTTTTCAACTTTCCTCTGTGAATATAACATTCCTGCTAACCACACTTTTACCATCATCAATCAAAAAAATCTTATACCCTTTTAAACCCTCTGGATATCCTATGAACACACCCTTTCAAGCTCTCAGATTCACTTATCGATATCCTATGAACACACCCTTTTTAGCTCTCAAATTCAGCTTTCCTTCATCCAGATGTATATAACAGTTGCGCCTAAACTTTCTTAACATTGAATAATTCAGATCTCTGTTACACTAAATTTATCGGGTACTTTGCATTCAGTAGGAGTTGAGGGAGACTTGTTAATAAGATGAACCGTAATGTTAGCAGCTTCTCCCTAGAAGACTTTAGAAAACCCTGACTCACTCAACATGTTGCACACTTCTTCCAAAAAATTTCGATTCATACACTCTGAGACCCCATTCTGCTACGGAGTGTAGGCACTGTTCTGTGCCTCTTAATACCATTGTCTCTTCACATCTCAACAAATTGAACATTACAAAACTCGAGACCGTTATCAATTATCAGCACATTGATTTTAGAACCACTGTGATTCTCCACCAGCTTTCTCCAATCATTATCTTTACCCTTCAAGAACCGAATTCAGACTCTTCTACTATAGTCATCAATAATGCTCATGTTGTGAAACTTATGAGAAGGATGTCTTTATTAATGATAGGAACATCCCT
>OVAN01014105.1:0-12301 GCA_900406275.1 Anastatica hierochuntica | reverse complement strand
CTTAAAGTATGTTTTACTCTTTTGATGTTTGAGTGCTTCAGTGGGAGCTAATGGTCATTATACTTGGCAGTTAATGTCCTCCTTCCACCGCATTGAAGGAGAGCTCTCCTCTAAAGGCGTCAGAGTCAACAAGAAAGTGGTGGATGGTCTGACTTGTCAGCTAGAGAAGGAAGATACAGCAGCCATCTTCCTTGAGAAGGATGTCAAGAAGCTCAAGAGGAAGATGACTAGGTTAGAATCAACAGTTGTTGAATCTGAGAGCCACCAGGTCCATCTCCATGAAGATAAGGACCTCTTTACTAATGAGGCCTTAGACCTTAAGACTAGAGTGATCACTTTCTCCTAAGAGAAGGCCATGTCGAGCAATGGTTGTTGGCCACTGGAGATGGCACGTGATCGGATGAAGGGATTGTCCTCCACGTGGAAGCCTTTGAAGGAATTTGAGAATTATTGCGTGGTAAAGAAGATTGAAACAAAGTATAAAGGATTACCGTCTTTTACGTTTGAAGATGAGCCGGTAATCCTTGAGGAAGAGCAGTCGGAAGAAAACAAAGGGCAGGTGGACGAAGATGAGGAATCTTAGGTTTCTTTGAGTGTCTTTCATTGCTCCTTTTTGCTTCCTTTTATAATTATCTTTTGCTCTTTTTGAGATTTTAATACTTTTATTTAAAGTCCTTTTATCTTTTGATTAAAACTATCGGTGACCTTAGCCTTTGGCCTTTCGTTCAGGGGGAATTGTTTTGAATGAAGTGTGGTTTCCTTTCTTGGTTGCCTTCACCTCAATTTAAATAACGTTTTGATAGCCATTTGATGGAGTCTTGTAGTTAATAGGTTTTACTTACTAATCTCATGACTAGGCAATATATGATTATTCATTGCTGCATTCCGCTTCTTGCAAGTAAGCTACTATAAGTCTTTTATATCGTGCTAGTGTGAATCTGCCAATAATAGACTTCTTCAAATGTCACTTATGAACAGGTGCTGGTGTGTATCCACCCTAAATAAGGCTTCATCAAACGCTAGTCTTATTTTCTTGTATTTCCTACGTCAAGATATGTGGGTATTAGTGGTGCCTTTTGATTATGATTTTACACTTTTGACGCTATCTCATACATTAGTAAGCATGCATTCCACTTGGGTGTTTGTTCACATCGGGCGTAATGCTTTCTTACTTATGGTAATTCCTTCTTTCGTAATAGTAGATGGGCTATATTTCTGCCCTATTTTATTTTTACTAACAACCTTGCTACTCATATGCCCCCTTTTTCTTTGATATTTCAATGAATATTTTTTAAATCAAGACTTTATTAGATGGACTTTTCCTTTGACATAGGTGTAGTAAAAATAAAAGAGATATTATGGAAAAAGAAAAGAGCACCCATGAATGAAATCAGAAGAGGTTTGTTTTCAAGTATAGCGTATTCCAACAATTGGATATGGCCTTGTCGTGGGCATCTTGTAATTTATTTGCGCATGCTCACTTGACATCAATTATTTGGTATTGTTCTTCCCAACTAGAGGCTAGTTTCCCAGTTGCCTTATCTTTAAAGTTGTCGAATATTTGGCGGAGGACCCATTCTTCTTTTTAGATAGTTTGTATCCTCACTTTCCTATTGTAGTTCTTGGCGAATTTCTATTGATAACACCAGTTTCTTATCACTCAAGATAGTAATGTCGAGAGTCAGCGGGATCAGTGATAAGGTGGCGTTAGATGCACTCAAAAAGATCCTATAGTACAAGTCGAATTTCAGGAAGTGGATAGCTCTCGAAAAACCATGCACTATTCAGGATGCGCTTCACAAGGCTACGGATTTCATCATCATCGAAGAAGAGATAAATGTTCTATTGCAAAAACACAAGCATACGAAGGCATCCTTGAAAGACTTAACCTCTGAACAGAAAGCGAAAAAGACGATCCCTCGTAACGATAAGTATGTCCACCACGAGCGAGAAGACGTCCGGGGGGCGCACAACTATGCTGTCAATTCCCCGCCTAAACAAGGTAGGACGTCGGTGAACATTTGGACGTGGAACACACCGTATGACGAAAACACCTTCTTCGAGTTCCACCGAACAAAAGGTCACTCCACCGCGAACTGCAAAGTTCTCGGAGTAAGGTTAACAGCAAAACTGCTTGCGGGGGAGATCTCGGACATAACCAGCGTAAAAGACCTCATACGCGATACAGATCACCCACTCAAGATCGAGAAAGCACCCACATGAGACGCCATGTCTCAAGGAACCCAAACGGATATGAAACGTGGAAGGAGGCCTGACGACAAAGGCAATGACTCCTATCGCCTCAGAGTGAAAATGATCATCGGAGGGTCACAAGACTCTTGCGGCACCGTCTCATCGATAAAAGCATATCACCGAAATATTGTATCAAGTGCAAACTGGCCTACGCCACTCGACACTACAAGCGGAACCACAAATAACGCCATCACTTTCGAAGGATACGAAACTGTCGGGATCGACAAACCCCATAACGATCCTATTGTAATCGACCTCGTCATAAAAGATCTCGAAGTCACCAGGGTTCTCATCGACACAGGATGTACCGTCAACATCATCTTCTGCGATACCCTCAACAGGATGAACGTCGACTTATTCGAGGTCACACCTGCACTGAAGTCACTCACGGGTTTCTCAGGAACAACTTCGATGACTCCGGGATCGATCAAACTTCCGGTGATGGCCAAGGAGATAACGAAAGTTGTTGATTTTGCGATCGTCAACCACCCTGCCATCTAAAACGTGATCAGGGGAATGCTATGGATTAACTCCATGAAGACAGTCCCATCGACCTACCACTTGGGCATTAAATTCCAACCCCTACGGAATCTCCACAATCTGGGGATGCCAAAAGAAGTCACGACTTTGCTTCCTAGCCGAGCATCAGCTAAGACAGGTCGTAATGACAGCCATGGCTGAACCCAAACGAATGAAGAAAACTCGGTTGCCAGCCGAAGACACTTTCGAAAAAGATGCGACGGAATCATCGATTTAAGGAACGACTCAATCCTGAGGAAACAAGCAAGCTTATGAGCCCAACAGTCTCGACAAAGCAACACCCTCGACACCATAGGGAATCTTCGACCCAACTATAGTCGTCAAGGCTAAAACGGCTGATGCAACTCTGCCAAATGAGTAGTCACATACGGCAACAAACTGAACTACTAGGCGGCTTGATCTTCGAAAGAGGTACGTCGACAGCTCTTCGCAAGAGGAGTTCAGATGTCCCCCTCTCTAAAAAAGGGGGAGTGGGTGTACGTATAATCGCATACTCCCACACTTTGTACTCGACATTTTTTGATCTGATTTCATATAACAAAAAAACGGAAATCGTACGAGAAAACATTTCTTAATGAATTCCGACTATAACATGTTCATCAACACATTCTACCACAGAACGGAAAAACTTTCAGAAAAAGCAACACGTCACGAATTTCCGAAAAGCACGATTCCAAACTCAATCTCAAACTTCTAAAAATAGTCGCAAGAGAACAAGTACTTGTACTAATTTCGAACCCGTCGATTGGCCTCGAGGGACGAACTAATCACTCACATTAACCTGCTCTTCGCGAAGAATGGGTTCTCATACATCCGACTAGGATAATAGTGCGCTTTAAAAGAAATCTTAAATTTCGGTCAACACTTCCAGACGACTTAGAAATTGTCTTTGGAGAGATGTTCGGTTCCCATCGATGCAAGTCATATAAGCCGAGAGCTTATTGCAGACTTCAATATCAAGCCGGAACCTGATCGAAATCGAAATAGGAAACGTAAGCCAGAGTTAGTCGACGCACACCCTAAAACCGAGAGTTAACCTAGTTATTGCGCTAAACCCATCAGATTGGTCTCAGACATCTCAAGACATATTATCTTACCAATACGAGATCCCAAAATTTGTCTCTTCGTCTATATTCGCGTTTATAAAAATATGAAAGACTAAGTATCTCGAAAACTCGCACCCAGAACAAATAACGAATGTAGCGATCCTTCAAGGAATGGATATAAGACGACAACACATAATCTATCTCCACTTACGCAACAATACTCGTACGTTATCAAAAGGAAAAACATCGTTCATTGACACTAAAACCACAAAATGAGGGGTTTCGAAGCCACACACGACCAACCCTGATAGATATAAAGTTGCCACACTTGGCCAAAATACTACAAAAAACAGGGAACGCTCTCCCTCAACGGACGAAATTTTCTTGTTCACAGATTGTGCTCGAAATAGCCAGAGATTGATGGCTGATGGTGTTAAAAAATGAATTTCCACTTTCGGTATCAGTTATACGATGAATGTTTCGTATAATGTTTCCTTTAGTCGTACGAAAATCATTTTATTTTTTTATGATGAAGACAAAGCCTAAGAGGCTCAATAAAGAACCCGTGCGGGATGATTACCTGCTCGGACGTAATCGATGGAAATATACGGCAGAAGCCAGCGAGGCGCATGGCTAAATAATGAGATTTGTAAGATCGTAGTGCGAAGAGATAAAGTTTAGTTTTTTCGTTGGGAGACGAGTGATATGACTTTTGTTTTAGCTATACGCAAATTTTCCAAAACACTTCTTCGTAAAACATGTTACGTCTGTTTCCTAAAGTTTCTTCGCATAACTTGGGGTGGCTAAACGAAGGATGCGTCATGTAAGTTTTATAAGAAGGGAATAACATAGAAGTAAACAGAGCATGTTGTCCGCAAATTACTTGTAATGCTCTCGAGAGCGAGGTCTAGGTTCTTCTCGTTCATGTTTTCGTATCGCGAAGTCATTTTTCATGATACCAATCTTATTTACCCGTAGGCTCGAAAGTAATGGATGAACAGTTTTATGAGGCATCGCATTGTCTAAATGATTTTCCGTCCACTGCTGCAAGAGTTTTCTTTGTCGAGAGCGTTTTCTTGATGCCGAGACAAAAAATTTTAAAGTATGGGAGTATATGAGTATTGTATACGTACCTACTCCCTCCTTTTTCTTACAAAAGAAAACGGCTGAACCGACATTTTAAAGGGTTGTGTACATTTTTTCTTTCGAAGATTAGGTTGATCGACAATCTAGGTCGGTTTAAAAACGACACTAGGGTTGTGATTTGTTGGGTTTCAGGTTGACGACTAGGAATATGTCGGTTCTAAAAAAATTTCTAGGAACAAGTCGGTTTTAAGACGATGTTTGCGTCTCTAGTTGTTTCTTTCTTTAGGAAGTGAGCTCAGTATGCGTGACAATCGTTTCTCGGTCTTCCAAGAGTTTAGATCGGTTTGCAAGATATGCCTGAACAGTAACGAAACAATCGATCGAGATAGGAAAAATCGCCTAAGACTTTGCTCGTTAGGCTATCCGCCTAGATTCTAAGTTCCCTAAAGTATATGGCAATCTTCGAAGTGTTTTTATTTCTCAGCACCTCGGTACGAAAATTCCTAGTTTGGTTTCAAAAAATTTCAAGTCGGACATACCTTAGTTTTCTCGAAGAATCGAGTTTACCTTTTCTCCGTTATCTGCTTGTTTCCCCTTCCTCTTTTCGTATTTGTCTACCCCTTACGGATAACAAGAATATTTATCTATACTTTTCCAATCTGGGCTCCATTTACCATATCATTAGTTTTGCGAAAAATGAATAAGTATCTCGTTGAAGGTCTTTTGTTGTTTACAAGTAGCCATGGGCGACCAGGAGATGCAAAGGGCGATCGTGGAGAATTATTGGATGTTTAGGCTTTGATGAGAGATCACAGGAAATGAGGCAAAATAGAGAGGACAATGAGACTCTGGAGAGAGACTGATAGGTGAAGTTCACTTTTCAGCTCTCACTCCATTTCTTTCCTACTTTGAGAGTTTTTTGTTCAATCTTGTTTGACTTTACGAATGATGTTTCGTAAAAGATTTTCAAGTTTAATCCGATGTAGGTTATTCCGTGAAGTAATATCGAGTTTAATTCTACAAAAGTTGTTTCGTAAATTGCCATCGTGATTCAATTATACAAAAGTTGTTTCACGAAATACTACCTCGTTTCACTTTGCAAACGATGTTCCATAAAATACTGTCGAGTTTAATTTTATGAAAGTTGTTTCATAAAATGTTATCAAGCTTAAACTTACGAAAGTTATTCTGCAAAATGTCATGAGTTTAGTTTTACGAAAGTCGTGTTGTAAACATGTTTTCGAGTTTGGCTGTACGAGAGCCATCTTTTGAAAAACTCACATTTTGCGGCTGTTCCGGAACTTAATTATCGCGACTTATCTTAGCTAGAAATTTTCTCGTTTCCGAATGATTGATCCGAGAAAGTTTGGAGTAGTTTTTCCGAAGTAAGTTTAGGTGCAATCATCGAGAATACATTGAATATGTCGCATAGAATCGAAGACCGAATTTTTACGAAATCTTAGGTTTCATAAAACATTTTAGCAGTGAGGGATACGATCTCCCGTTTTGCTTAGTTTAGTCTTCGTCAGCCGTTTTAGGTTTCGAGTGGTTTGATAGAGATCAATTTCATTCCTTCTAAAATTCTACTGAAAAATACAACAGTGGGGAATTGGCAGCTCAATTTGCCGTTCTTCCATTTCCGCGAGTAATCTAGATTTACACTGTGATTTCGGGAGGTTGAAGGGAGTTTTATTTTTCTGGAAAGTTTTCAGAAAATGTCTTTCCGTAGAACCTTTACACGCTGAGGTTTCTTCAATCCGGTAATGAGAAAAATTTTACGGGGTTTGATAGATTTTATCGTTGCCTTTTCTGTGTAGACTGAGAAATCACGAGCTCGTTTCGATGATCTTCCCGTGGTGAAATGTCGCGACTTGATTTTCGATTTTGTTGAGCACTACGGCGTTTGCGCAAGTGTTGGCCATAGGTGCAGTGAAAGGAGTTTTTTCGAGCCTCTTCGAGGAGTCTATCGATCTTTGGTGCGACACAGGTCGTATGGTAAATTTGAGATTTCATGGCTTTGACCTCTGCCATTGTTTTCGTGATGTAGTAACGGAGATTGCGAATCTCGTCGAAGTCATCATCAATAGTTTTCCGAGATGATCGGCATTTACTGCGAATGACTCGGGTTTCTCCTCGGCCTGTTTCTCCTGCTCTACCCAAAAGACATTTTCTTCTTCTTCTGTTATTGGTTCATCGACTCTTAAACCTTCTTGGGTGTACGTCAGCGTCATCATCCATGGGATTGGATTGATCGCTGGAGTCTAAGTCGATTTTCTCGACTTTGTTTTCTTCCGCTTTCTTCTTGGAGGTTGGAAGGTCATCAGCGTTTTTCCGTGCTACGACAGGGGTGATTTTGTTGGGATTTTGGTTCGACGGTTTTTCCTGCGCGTTCGGGGTTTTGTCGAGCGGAGTTGCAAAGTCGAGTCTTCTTCCGTGGAGTCTGGTAGCTCCACGAGGGATAATGCTTTTAGCTCTCGCATTTAGGGTTTCAACATGTTTAGCGAGATAGGTAGTTAATTTCTCTTTTTCGGCCGACTTATTTTCGAGGGTCGAGAACATCTTTTTGATCTCCTCAAAAGTTGCGGTGTTTGCATTAGCATTGACCGTGGTGACGTTTGTCATCATATTGTTTTCAACGTTGTCGTTGGCGTTGTTACCGTCACGAGCTGGTTGGTTGTTCTGGACGTCTATAGACATGTTCGATCTAGCGTTATGCGGCTGCGAGTTAGATTGATCCGTACCCTGAGCGAATAAGCACCCTCCTTCTGCCGCCAAACTGTGGGAACCGAAATTCGCACTGTTGATATTTGTATTCGGAGGAAAGCCAGAAAACCCTAACTTTCCTTGAGGTCCCAGATATCTGCTAAATTAACAACGACAGATCAAAAGTACAAAGAAAACAGACGACGAGATAAACGTAAAACAGAACCGAATGAAAATAGAGCAATAGAGATTTTATTTTGAATCTGCGTTGAGCGTTACAACAGGTGGTAAGCCGTCGCCGCAAGAGCTTTCGGCGAGTATGAATTGTGAAGAAATTTCTATTTGTCTCTCGTTCTTCTCTTTAGTCCCTCTTTTATATGCCTTCGTAGGTTAAGTATGTTTCCTTTTTCGCCCTAGATTTGTGCATATCCTCCCGCGGAAATATTCCATTTTTTCGGGAATATTCCATATCTTTACGAATTTTCCATATTTATCTTCACATTTTGACTTTATCTTATTTTTTTTCTCTTTCACGAAACTCGGATAGATCGTTGACCCAATTGGGCTCGTTCTCGTTCTGAAATCGTAAGTGGACTATTGTCGCGTTTTGGGTCTTCGTGGGTCGTTTAGCGACAAAGTGATTTTTACGATTTCTTTCAGAAAAATCGTTCTTCATACGATTACACGGTGACAGTTTTACGAAATGATAAGACCAGTCGTATGGTTAAGATAATGTTGGTGTTTGAGTTAACCGTTATGGTTTTATACGATCGATACGAAGTTTTTACGAAAAGTACAAGTCTTTACGAGTATTGCCGCGAAACTTCAACGAAGATTCCAATCGAGATGAAACAAGAAACGCTTGAACTAGGATTCGAAGGAGAAGACGATCGGGAATTGGGCGCCTAGACCGTGTGTCTGGGCGCCCATTGGGTGTCCAGACGGTGGTATGGGCGCCCATTGGGCGTCTAGACGGTGGTCTGGGCGCCTAATGGGCGTCCAGATGGTGGTCTAGCGCCCATTGGGTGTCCAGAAGGTGGTCTGGGCGCCCATTGGGCGTCTAGAAGGTGGTCTGGGCACCCATTGAGCGGCTAGACTTGCCGTTGTTCGTATCGCTCGTATTTTCAAAGCAACGCGGTTATTCGTCGATGACGGTGAATTCTTACCGCTCTGGAACTCGTCTAATGAGGTCTCTTGGAGGTCTCAGACATTGATTCCGTTATTCCCGCGTTTAGCTTTCCACAAATGACTGGACTTTGCGAAGCGGCCGCTTATGGTTTGCTAGACGTGGAGCTTCGACATTTGGTCGAGAGGAGATTGACTAGATGGCAAGAGCCTCAGAATTGATAATTGTCTCACGATTTTCATCTTTGAAGGACAAATGATGTTTCCGTTACTCTTTTAGGCATCGATTTCTTCGGAATATTTTTTGAACCCAACATAGACTTTGCCGAGAGTCTAGTCGCCCGGTGGGCGAGTAGACTTAGTCGAGAGTCTAGTCGCCCAGTGGGCGAGTAGGCTTTGCTGAGAGTCTAGTTGCCTGGTGGGCGAGTGGGCTTTGCCGAGAGTCTAGTCACCCATGGGCGACTAGAGTTTCGTGTTTAGTCGCCTATGGGTGACTAGATCTTGTTCGTTTTTCCGAAGGAATGTAATTATCTGATGTTTACGGCAATTCCTTATCGCTAGAAAACTTGTATCTCGAGATCTTCGGGAGTCATTCGGAAGTCTTGGATGTTGATTTTGATGTTACCGTTTTTGATCCCAACAGTACTTTCAAAGAAATCGATGATAAGATAATTTTCAAACTCAACGAATGTATGGTCAATTTCTTGGATCTAGCAGTCAACCTACAATTTTTGAGTACTTTTTAGTCCTTTTCTACTTGCACATCATTATCATCATCATCTGTTTTAAAAGCATGGGCACAATCTCTAGAGAATCAAAGGAACTTCGATAACCCTTTAGTCGTCAAAACCAAATTCTCACACCTTACCAGCCACGTCCAAAGCCTTCTCAAGATTATAATCACATGCCAAAGGAGACTCTCAAGTGTACAATTAATGACTTAGTGGTAAATCTCTTTAAAGATCAAAGGGAAGCGAAGGAAATGTTCAAAACGATGTTCGATAGCATGCACTTCGACCTAAGCAAGATTTTTGGGGAGCTTTAAAGCTAGACTCCAGACCTTTGAAGACTCTATAACTGCATTTGATGATAACATCAAGAAAATATCCAAAGCCAATTCCGAAGAAGATCTTCAAACCGAAGAAACCGAAGAAAATAGGATTATGGCATTCAAAGGAAGAACACTTGTGCATCAAGGAAAAAACGTGGAGAATCTTTAGTGTACTGATTCTAGTGATATTTTAAAGTATGATTTCAAAGTAAAAAGGATTCACAATGATCTTCTTATGAAGAACAAGAAGCTAGAAAGCGAAATTGACGATGTTGCCATAAAGCCAATGAGATCAACACTCAACGGGAAGATATTAAACACTTTATCACATTAATGACGGAAAATATTGACCATGATCCTCATGAACTTCGAGCTTTAGGATATAAGCTTGATGGTATGCAGATTTAACTTGAAGTCTATTAAGAAAAACGTGTAGAGAAGACATTAGTTTTACACTCTTTGAAGTTGAACCTCAAGACCAACAAGGAAAACGTTTAATAATAATGACTCAAGGGTTGTTCAGCCACGTTTTACCCAGGCAATTGGTGTATTGTATGCCTTGGATGATGACCCTAATGATGCAAGATACAAAATCGAGAGAGGAAACTCGGTTTGCTCTCTAGCAACAAGAAATTTTCAGATCTGAAATTGGATTCTTGGAAACTATATGAAGCTCATCAATATCAACAAGGAGTCTTACTACTCTGCAACACCTCCTCATTCCCGTCCAAGCACCTTCTAATTTTCGTCCATGAGGATTGCATGGTCCAATATTGATTCCTTGGATTGAACCAGATAAGGAAGCTCCGAAACCCATTGAGATCCTTGTTGAATCATTGGGAATTCAAGCCAGTGGTGTGATGAAATCCTTATCCAAACAACCACATTATAAATAACCCAGGGTCGAGCTAAAGACCTTAAAAAGCGCTTTATGGGAGGGAACCCATATATTCTTTCACTTTTGATTTATTTTCATTCTTTTGATTTTTATAACTTGATCTTAGGATTGATTAATGTTATATTAGATGTTATTTGATTTTTTAAAATTGTTTTTAATAATTTATATGTTTTGTTTTTTTCGAAGGAACACACTTCCAAATCGGAAAAGAAATGCAATCAGTATTCATTGGTATCACATGGCTAGCTCACTTGACCAAGGAATCATCCCGTCGGTCTGTGCCAAAAATGGAGGCCCGACCGATGGTAAGGACCAGTAGCCCCGAACAATCCAAGGCAACTACCATGTTCGGACCAGTAGCCCCGAACAATCCAAGGCAACTACTAAAGTATCTGGAGTTCAAAGTCGAGCACCCCACAGGGCAAATTCTCGAGATTCAAGGCGATATGGAGTAGAAAATCTATACTACAATAAATAATCAGTATTTAGCCCTTGAAGAGAGAATTGAGAAGCTTGAACTCACTGTTCAAGGCCTAAACATGAGTCTAAGCCAAATAGAAGTTGCTGTCAAAGAGCTATTCCACACTCGTTCCCAACGAAATTTCACAGAAACCCAAAGAAAAGCTTAAAATCGCCTTGAAGAAAGCAGGAACATGAAATTTATGGACAAAAGACTTGAGTCTTTGGCTGAGGACGTGAAACCTAAGAAAAGGAGCTGTTCTTCGAACTTTAGAGTAATCAAAGAAAAAAGACAATAATCAAAGCATCTCGAGAGCAATCTAAGTCAAACCAAGTGTCACGCCTAAGCATTCTCATCAAATACACTCAGAATCACGTGATAATTTCTTGAAGAGATGATCACACAAATTTTTCATTACTTGGAGCACCTTAAACTTTACGGAGAAGATTTCCTCTAGGCATGTGGTCTTCACTGATTGTTGTACCAGGTCGTGACTCATGGTTTCCTCCATGAGCTCTCATTCTTCCATTCAGTTGGTGTTTCTCTAAGAGCGGCACCAGGAAATTTTATTTCGTTCAGAGGATCACTTGCCCCTACATGATTTTAATAATTAGGATTGCCTTCACCAGTTGGGTTAATCTGTGATTGCATCCTGGCATCGGAGCATGTAATCTATTACTGGCCCATCTCGTGGGCATCAGAACTGAGTATTACTCTCTTAGCCTCTCGGTATCTTACTCCCATTGGGCTAGACATTGGGTGTTATCCTCCAGTTTCTTCACATAGCCCTTCATCTGTTGCTTTTTAAACCATGTACTTCTTATGCGACCCCTCGATTTTACATGAACTCAATGTTAAAGCTCATGTTAAAGAGACAAGAAAGGATGTTAACTTGGAACCCCACAAGCTATCAAGGAGCTTATGAAGCATCCAACTCAAGAGAGTATCAACCATATGGTGAGACATATCATCTAAGGAATGAATTATATGAAGTTCAAGAACCTCATTCTCCTTTAAATGTGGAAAAAGAAGAAGAAATATTAATTACTTGCTTAGGAAGATTTTAGAATAACAAAAAAGGGGAAGGATTGATGCAATATGGATCAGCAGCCAAATCAAAGAACAGAAGCTAAGTCATG
>OVAN01014104.1:0-12301 GCA_900406275.1 Anastatica hierochuntica | reverse complement strand
GCTCCCAATTCCCACACACCACATGACGCAAAGATATGCATCATTGAATAATAAAATCCCAAGAAAATTTAGTCAAAATCAAAAGATCAACTTAATGTTAATCAACGACACTTTGTATTCGATTAGATTTTCCTTTTTTTTGGAAAAATCCGATGTAAAAGAAATAGGGAAATATGGAAAAACAAAGATTTGCATATCTTTTCCAAATATTTACTAACTACACTTTCCTTATTTTCGGAGATATGGTCGATTTTATCCGTCGAATCAAGCTTCAACTTTGTGTAGAAGTTAGAAAATATGTTTGAGAAATCATTCTGCTTTTAGTAGAGAATTTAGTAATTTTAGATTATTGATTCTAAAATATTTAGATCAATATTGTAAGAGTGGACTTCCTATTCTAAAATTTTGCAACCGACTTTGAATTCTATAGAGAAAGCATTCCACAGAATTAGAATTCTATTGAATACTTAGATTTGGCTTTCTAAAAGACGTAGAATGCTTAACAAGGTTTATAATTCCGATTCCACTAGGCCATTTTTGGTAGAAGCTAACATCTCTTTTTCGTAAAACAAAATTTTAAATACTTATTTAAAATTTTTAAAACAAAAATAAAAATACAAGTATGTTATATGAGTATTTGTTTCACCTTTCCTATTTTTTGCAATTTTTTGACTTGTAAAACTATTTTTTACAATAATTTTAGTAAATGAATGGGCAATAAAGCAAAAAAAGACACAAATATGGTTTTATCCTATTGGGACAATAGTATCGTTTTTTCGTTCTATTTAAACAATTTTCTCTTTAAATAATTAGGTCGGATTAAGTTCAAGTTTAATCGGGTTTAGGTCGTTTTTAATAACCCATGTAAAATCTGAATATATCTAAAATAAATTAGGATTCAATTTTTTGGTGTACTTTCTTGATTGTATCGGGTTTTAGATTCGGGTTCGATTTGAAGTTTTCATATTTATGATTCAGATTTGGTTCGAAATTCTTGTAGTTTTTGTGTTTTTCAGGATTTCCATTCAAATTCAAGACGGGTTTGCATAATACCTGAAATATCTTGCAACAAAATCTATTTAGGTATTTTATTAATCGGTTTGAATTTGGTTCGAGTTTTTTTTTCGGGTTCTGGTATTTTGCCGAGACCTGGTTACAGTAATTTTGGTATTAGTTGGGGATTCAGATGAAAACACAACTTGGTTCTTGTTACCAAAAAAAAAATACACGACTTGGTTCAATTTCGGTTTAAAACTGGTTCCGTTGGATTGGGTTTAGTAGAGTGAATGGTTTATTACTTTACACATAGACCTTAGTGATATAAACTAATCTCTCCGGCGAAGAGTCTCCGAGAGAGAGAGAGCTTGTTCCGATCTGCAATCTCGAGACGGGGACTATGTTGTGCGGCGGCTCACGTGTCTTGCATCATTTATCCGATCACCACCATCACACTCCGATTGGATTTGGGTTAGGGTTTTGTGGTGCTAAGATTGTGCTGCTGTCTTCATTCTTTCTAAGGCCTTCTCAAGCTATGGCGAACGGTTTTTTCAGCCGTAAATTTCATCAGCGGATGATTTCTTCTTCTGGGTTTCATTGCAAGACTTCTGGAGATATCCCTATTCTTCAGAATTGTTTCAGGTCATTTTCTACTCATCGATTTAGGACTCTTAGCTAATTTCAAAACTGATGTTGCCGTCTTTGTTCTCATCATCTGTTTGTTTGTTTTCTTCCTCCAAAGCCAGCGAGAAGATGATCCTGAGCTTCCTGGAGCTGAAGGGTTTTCTCCAGTTGCAGGTATCTGCTTTGCTTCTTATAAAAGGTCAACACTTTTCTAGTTTCTAAGCTTCTGGTAAAATGCTAGGAACTCGATAGAGTAAGAGATTTTAATGGATGTTACGCATATGGTGATGTTCTGAAGTTGTCTTTTGTGGTTTTGCAATGTCTTTATTTGATGTCATTGTTGCACATTTCTCATCATTTTGACATTTCATGTTCTAGGAGGTATTGTTGCTTTAGGGAAGTTTGATGCTCTACATATTGGTCATCGAGAGCTTGCAATTCAAGCTTCGAGAACTGGAACCCCATATCTCTTATCGTTTGTTGGAATGGCCGAGGTACTCGGCTGGGAGCCTAGGTAATGTCCCCACTGTAGTGGACTAGTAGTTATGCCTTCCCTTTCTCTTTGGCATAAATTTCGTTTGCTTCAAGTTCCTCTTTACGAATAAACCAACTTAAGAATCCTATTCTTTGTGATGTTTAAGCACTAGATATGATGTTACTGATCAAGTTTGAATTTTTTCCTTTTTATCAATTCATGCTCTCTTCAATGGTGATACTGACAAAAAAAAATTGCACAAGCAGAGCTCCAGTTGTTGCCAAATGTGATCGAAAACGGGTGCTTACCTCTTGGGCCTCATATTGTGGAAACAGAGCACCGGTAGAGTATGAGATAGAATTTGCCAGCGTACGACATCTTACCCCACGACAGTTTGTGGAGAAACTGTCAAAGGAGCTCAGAGTGTGTGGAGTTGTTGCAGGTAAACTTTAGAAAGATCTTAACCCACTCATTTCTTGTATCATTTCGTGTTTAAAATACACAAAATAAATTGGTTGCAAAATAAACTTTTTTCCGTAGGCGAAAATTACCGATTTGGATATAAAGCTTCAGGTGATGCCTCTGAGCTAGTGAGGTTGTGTGAGGAGTATGGTATTGGTGCTTACATCATAAATTCTGTGATGGACAAGAATCAAGACTCGGGAAAGACAGACTCAGGGGACTCAAAAGACAGAGGACAAGTGTCTTCTACACGCGTACGCCAAGCTCTTGCGGCGGGAGATATGAGGTATGTGTCAGACCTCCTGGGCCGGGCACATCGGCTTATCTTACAAGTCAAAACCCGAGATATGCCAAGTGAGAGGAGGATCTCAGTCCCGAGATCATCAGTACTTAATTTACCGCCTGGGAACGGAATTTACAAGGCATGTTTGCTTTTAGTTGGTGATGAACCTTCAGTTCCGTGTAGTGTAGTTGTTGATACATCAAATATCCATGTAGAAACAGAGGAGCTACAACTCTGTAATTCAGATTGGTCTCAAGAGTTTCGACTCTTGAGCGTTGAGTTCGGTTGATTCACTTATAGTTCCTATAAATTCATGATAACTCGAGGCTGCTTGGTTTTCGTGTTGTTTACTCAGGAAAATCGTTGAGCTAAAGAATCGTAGACGATTTGTGATTAGTTAAAGAAATTGAGTATTTACAGTATTGACTTGTCTTTCTAGGACTACTCTCTAATTGATTAGATAAAGATGAAACGAAATGTTTCTTCTCAACTCCAAAGCTCCTCAGAAATGGCGGCTTCATTGCTCTTCCTTGTCTTTAAAGCTCAGGGAAAGAGCCTTCTCGAGACAATTGAAAGCTTTCTGGTAGCTCAAGAAGCCCATGAACCAGAAGTCAAAACCGTCAGCCGTGACTACTTCCAGGTACTTCTGAGACGGTTTCTTTGTGTTCTGATTCTGGTTCACTCTCTTGATCTTGCACAAAGGAATTGACACTTTGTAGTGAACCCTGATCATGTCTCCTTGAGGGGAAGCCACCTTTATCGATCTCTCGCTGCAGACTCGCTGCAGAACGCCATTTTCTTGGACGAAATGAAGAGAAGGCCGGCCATGGGACCTGCTGTAGTGGACAAGTAACACTGATAAGTTTTGAACAGTTTCTCATCTTCACTGACTCTGAAGAGCCGCTTATAGATCTTCTCCAAACCTCCGACTTGAAGAATCCTAGCTCCCAAAGACAGCTTTCTCTTAACTGTTTCGGTTAGCCTTGGTCTTAACTTGCTCTGGTCTCTAGCTCCGTTAGTGAAACCATCGGTATTCTTCCTCTTAAAGATCGATTTTCGGTTGCCTGTCGAAAAGAGAATCAATCATGTTAGCTTGAGTTTGGATGCAAAGTAGGCAACAAGGGTAAATACATAGGAAAATACTAACCTTTTTCGGATTTCTTGGAAGAATTCGAAACCCGAAACTTGTTAACCGAAGTCGGATCTGGTAAATAACCAACTGGTAAACTAATGAGTTGTTGCTCAGCTATGCTCATGTTCATCTTTAGAGGGATTGATCTTAATCTTGATCTTGATGTTAAATGTGATTTGTAAAGTAAAGATGATTGATGAAAATGGTTTGGTGCAAGCTTAAGGTATTTATAAGGGAAACGAAAAGAGAAGATATAGTGAATCTTTTTTGTAAACTTTTGTGACCCTTAGGATGAGTCATGAATAGGTCATCAACAATTCAACAAGAATGAAAGAAAGCAATGTGTTTGGCTGCTTTCAGCAAAAAATTAAAAATAAAGTGAGACATGATCACACGCCCCTCACGTTAGACTCCGACATGCATTTTTAAATCTACAAGTTGGCAAGATAACTTACTTTTTTGTATTTGTATTGCCCGGTTACTTTACTTTTTAAGCCGTTTGCAAGACTCGGTTTATAGAGTCGTAATAGTGTGTATGGAGAAGATATAAAGATTGATTTGATTATCTTTGTCACCAAAATACAATTATCTTTTCGGTTACAAATCCTGAGAGAATTTCAAAATTAAGCATGGATCCGCGGGTTCGGAGAAGAACGTCGGGACACACGGGAGGGGCGGATAGGAGACGTTACATCGCTATTTTCGATCTATCTCTAAATCTTTGAAGTCATATTTAAAGAATTATCATCCATAAGGGGAATTAAATATGGGACACAAGAGTTGTCTAGCTTCTCACATGTATCTATCTACGCATTTTTCGTGTTAGCCGGTTCTGAAGCATGTCGAATGAAACATTTATCTCGGCTCTCAAATTTTTTTGAGTTAATACACATATATCGACTGACTCCCAAATCCCAAAAAAATTATGCATAAAAATTTGATCGTTAATGTTGCAAAAGTTTATAACCCCAAAAATTTCAGTTTATTAAGCGTAAAAACTCTTAGTAGCTTGGTTTAATCACTTGGATTAAAATGTTTTTCTTCAACATAATTTCAATAGCTTTTGATTTAAAAAAAAAAAAACATAATTTCATTAGCTTAAATAATTTTTTTTCGTACGTTTTGCAACATGGTATATTTACGTTTTTTTTGTAGATAGTTGGAAAAATGAAAGTATAAAAAGGATACTAAGAAAATAAAGTATACGCTGACCTATATGGACTAAATGAAGAAGGGATGTTGTGGCTTATGACCTTTTTGAGTTGGCATCTTGACTTTATGATGCCATTAAACCTTTTTTTTTCTTGCTAACATAAGTTTTTTTTTAAAAAAAAACTTTGTTATGTATTATGCTTTTGAAAAAAAGCAGTAAACACACACACACTCAATAGAAAATATATGTATGGTTTGAAATGGATCCCATCGTCGCCGTTCTATATGAATTCGTCACCCATGTGATCTGATCGATCTTACACAACATGCATGTATATATAATATATTTCTTTTTTTTTGTTAAAATATATTTCTTTTCTTATCAACTCCTTTTAGTATTATGTAAAGTATTCTATTGATTAAACACTTTTTTTTCTCATTCGTCAGTTACAAAGTGATCATATACTAAAATGTAAAACAATTTTGTTGGTAGCGAATAAGTTTTATAAGGAATGAATATTAAAATAAAATGGTTCGTCCGTATGAAACGAAGTAGTTCATCTCATCGACCTGTAAAATGAATATATGTATTGCATACAAAGGGGATATTGTTGATTGGTCAGCCGAAAGTTAAAAATAAAAGTAAAAGTTACAAAAAGGTAAAATAGAAATAGGAGTCAATATTTTGTGACGATCACATCATATATGCACAATAAAATAGCTTATCCTCTCTAATCTTAAAAACTTTTCTGACGTGTGATTAAATAAAAAATGAATAGAAAAAAATGAGGTTGAATTAAGGAACTAAAGTAGTTCAATTTTCTTCTTAACATTGAGTATAATTATAACAAGCACACAAAGGGAAAAAAAATTAATCATATGAGGATGGAGACTGTGAGCATTGGAAAACTATTTTAAACGATAAAACATAAAAAAAATTTGAAGTATTTGAGGATTTTAGCTACAAAAACAAAGGGTGTGGAGAGGGAATGAAATTCTATTTGCTATGTCATTATTGTAAGAATATAAACAAAAATCTGAACTTATTCTTTTTTGTTTTACAAAGGGAACAATGCAAAGACAAACTACTTAAATATACGAAATTTGCTAAACTCTAGGAACAGACTAACAAACTATTAACCAATTTTCTACTGCTTATTGAATGAAAAACAAATCAAAAAACAAAAACTAAAGACTCGGATGATAAGCAAATTTATTCTTTGATCCCTCCCCTAAACTGGAACCTCTCCACTCCAGTTTACTCTTCTTTCAAACCAACTCTCATCTTCGACCTCAACTTCTCAAACACCTCAAACTTTACTGCTTTCGTCATGATATCAGACAACTGTTCTTGAGTAGAGCAATACTCCAAGCAGATGATATCTTCGCTCACTAGCTCATGTAGGAATTGAAACCTTACATGGATATGTTTACTCCTTCCATGTAAGACTAAGTTCTTCGAGAGTTTGATTGTAGAGCTATTATCACACATGAGAACCGTACCCTTTCCCTGACCAAAGCCAACGTCCTCAAGCACATTTTTGAGCCGCACAACTTGACAAGCTCTATAAGCAGCTGAGACATATTCAACTTATGTCGTAGAGAGAGTGACAATGGGCTGTTTCTTTGATGCTCACGAGACTGCACCATTTCCCAGCATAAATGTGTAACCTGATGTACTTTTTCTATCATCAACATCCCCAGCATAGTCACCGTCCACATAGCCTATTGACTTTTCCTCTTCACTGCACTTGTACTGAATTCCAAAACCAACAATACCTTGCACATACCTCATTATTCTCTTCAGGGCTAGCATGTGTTGTTCACACGGATGCTCCATGTATCTGCTAACTAGATTAACAGGAAATATAAGGTCTGGTCTAGTCGCTGTTAAGTACCTTATGCTGCCCACCAATTATTTGAATGATGTAGAATCAATCTCTGATCCACCTCATTCCTTTGACAATTTAATACCCGAAACAATTGGGTCTAGAACATGGTTACAACTTTCCATGCCAAACTTCCTCAGTATTCCGTTTGCATACTTTCTCTGAGTAATAAAATTTTCTATCTCATCTTGAATCATCTCAACACCAAGAAAATATCTCATCATACCTAGGTCGCTCATTAAAAATTCCTCCTCCATGGAAGCTTTAAACTCTTTAAGCATGGACTCAGAATCGCTAGTGTAGATAAGATCATCTACAAAGATGCTCACAATCAGAATGTTGTTCACTTCTCTTTTTGTGAACAAAGTGTGTTCACAGTAACATCTTTTGAACCCTTTACTCACAAGGTATCATTATATTCTGATGTACCAGGCTCTAGGTGCCTGTCGTAAATCATACAAGACCTTCCTAAGTTTGTACACCTATTCACCATCTTTCTTGAGCTCAAAGCCCCTTGGTTGCTCCACATGCACATCCTCATCGAGCTCTCCATGTAAAAAGGCATTTTTCACATTGAGATAAAGCACTTTCCACTTCCTTTGTGCAACCAACGCGGGTATTAATCTAATTGTATTCCATCGAGCAACAAGAGCAAACACTTCATGAAAATCTACTCTTTGTGTTTGATGAAAGCCCTTTGCGACCAACCTTGCCTTGAACTTGTCTACTTATCCTCTCTCATTGAGTTTGGTTTTGAAAATCCACTTCACTTCTATTACCTTAGCTTCCTCAGATAAATCAACCAGCTCCCATGTATTGATATCTTCTATGGATTTGATCTCTACCTCCATGGTCTTTCTCCACTTCTCATGGTTAACTGCTTCCTCAAATCTTTTTGGATCCTCTTCTGATACATACATTGCCACCAAGTCCTCCACTGCTTCTTCTTCTTCTCCTACCATGAATAAGCCTCTTCCTTCACATACATAATCCTTCATCCATGTTGGTTTTGGTACACTCCTACCAGTTCTGCTTCTACTCATACTCTTCTCTACTATCACTGTCTCTCTGGCAGAATCAACTGATTCCTCCTCTGTTTTATTGTTACCTTCAGCCTCTGTATTTACAATCAGATTATCTTTCTCTTCTTCAGTATTGTTTCGCATCTCTTCCTCACTGATAACCTCTATCAACTTCTCATCTTTATTCTTTTCTTCCCAATCCCATGACTTACCCTCATCGAATTTAACATCCTTGGAGATGATGATTTTCTTCGTTGCTGGATTATAAAGTTTGTACGCCTTAGACTCTTTACTTACTCCAAACATCACACATTTGATACTCTTTTCATCCAAATCTGTCCTTCGTTCGTAAGGTATCAAAGCGAAACTTACACATCCAAACACACGAAGGAGTTCCACCGAGGGTTTGTGCTTACTCCATCTCTCTGAACGTGTAAAATCTCCTAGAATCATTGTCGGTAACCTATTGAGTATGTGTATTGCATATTGTGTAGCTTCCGACCAGAATCTCAGAGGTACTCGCATCCCAAACAACATGCATCTCACCATATTGATCAAGCTTCTATTCTTTCTCTCAGCGATGCCATTTTGCTGCGGTGTGTAAGCCGCATTGAGTTACCACTTAATATCCACTTCTGTGCAGTAATCTTGAAATGCCTTGGAGTTGTATTCTCCTCCTTCATCAGTGCGAAGGCATATCAATAGCTCCCCAATTTCTTTTTCAACTGATGTCTTGAATTCCCTAAACACCTTAAATGCCTCTGCCTTTTCTGCTAAGAAGTAAGTCTAGCATTTGTGATTATAATCATCGATGAAGTTTATAATATATCTATTACCACTCTCTCACATAGGTGAGATCGACCCGCAAATGTCATTGTGGATCAGTTCACGAACACGATCTACTTTCCATACACTTTGCTTTGGGATGTTTGCATGAATTTATTTTCCTTTCATGTAGATCTAACACACCACTCCTTCATCGCTAATCTTTTGTAGACCACATATATACCATCTTCTTTTCAGACAGTGATGTTAGCCCCTTTTGACTCAAGTTTTTGAATCTATTATGCCATATCTCCTCAATACTTGAATCAGTTATTTGAAACTGATTCATCTCCAACTCTTTTGCTTATCGCGCAACTGCCTTGATTATGAACATTATGTTTGTTGTCATTGTTGAATGCATAATCGTCTTCTTCTTCTGCTTATGCCAGAATTCACACACATCTTCTTCAATAATTATCCTTAATCCCTTCTGTTGTAGCTGCCCTACACTCAAAAGATTGTTTCTCAAACCCGGAAGATAATAGGCTGAGGAGATTACTTGCACTACTCCATTGATTTCAAGTCGTAAGTTACCCTTCCCTTTCACTTGCATCTTTTTGTCATCTCCAAGTCTCACCTGCTGACGAAATTGAGTGTCAAAGGTAATAACCACTCCTTAACTCCACACATGTGATTGCTGCACCCTTAATCAAGATACCAAACATGCTCAACTTCTTCAATAATCTGAGCCATGAGACATTCATTTTTGTAATGACCCATTTTATGGCACTTGAAACATTTGATGTTGCTCTTGTCAAAGCTTCCACTGCCTCTTTCATAACTTCCTCTACCACCTCCTCTGAAGCCTCCTCTGTCTCGGTTCTGAGATTGACCACCTCTTCCTTGAAGGAATCTCCCTCGACCCTTCCATCTTCCATCCTCAAGCGTGCTCTTGTCCTACATGTTTTCTTAGGTTCTGTTCATGTACTAGGAGAGAACTTGAAATTCATCAACCATCAACTCCTTGATGTCCTTCAATTCTTCTATATCATCCACAATGTAGGTAAACTTCTCTACAAGAGTTTTGAGAATCTTCTTCACAACCTTGTCATCTGGCATATCTTCTCCTAAGTTCCGCATATCATTAGCCACCACCATAACTTGGGAGAAGTACTCTATGATCGAGTCTCCTTCTTTCATTTCAAGTATTTTGAAGTTTCGACGTAACCTCTGTAGTTGCGCGCATTGTACCTTTTTTTTTCCTTGGTACTTAGTCCTCAATGATTCCCATATGTATCTTAAGGTCTCCTTCTTTGCAATTATCTTTAGGATCATTTTGTCAATTGATGCAAAAAGATAATTTTTCACCTTGAAATCCTTCAATTTCTGCTCAGCAATCTTCGTTCTCTATGCTCCCATCAGAATCACATTCCTCTACGGTTGTGTGATCCCAACCTCAATGAGCGTTGCCCAATGCTCATAATCACTGTCAAACTTTGGGATGTTCAATAATGAATCTTTGTCATTCATCTCTAACTCTCCTTTTTACTTGCGCTTATAATCAGAATAGAGCAATAGTTGTGATACCACTAGTAAGAACAGAAACAAAAATCTGAACTGATTATTTCTTATTTCACAAAGAGAACAGTACAAAGACAAACTACTTAAACATGCGAGACTTGCTAGACTCTAGGAACAGGCTAATAAACTACTAACCAGTTTCCTACAAGTCAGGAGTTGCTTATCAAATGAGAAACATATCAAAAAACAAAACTAAAGACTCGGATGACCAAACAATTTATTCTTCAAATATGGTTTATGTAATTACATTCGTGGTCTTCGTTCCTTTCTCGTCTCTACTACACTCCTATGTGGTCTTTGGTTATTTAACGTAGTCATGTAGATTTGGATATTGATTAGCTATTTTATTAACGTTGTTTATAGTTTTTTCTCAACCAATTCATTTAAATATTAGAAAGTTTCTCGATTGGCAATCCAATTGGAGGGAAAAAGAGTTTACAAAGAAAATTTCTCTGGAAGAGAATCTGGTAGCATGTACTAAATAGTTTGTTCTACAATTAATTGAACGAGAAAATAAAGAAATAGTAAAAGAATGAAATAAAACGCGAATGATGCATATATCGTCTATAAGTTTGAGAAACTTGATCATTTTTCAGGTGACTTTATATAAGGACTTAAAAGAAAACAACGGTTGTTTGTAGTTTGCCAATTATATTTATTCTAAAAAAAAATTAAGGGTAATATATGGAAAAAAGGTCACTTGGCTCCTATAATAATTTTTTTTTTGGAAAAGAAAAGTTGTTAAAACATTATAAAATTGACCTCGCAGATATTTGCTCAATTTAAATGTTAGAATCTCTTATATCATTTTAAATACAAAATAAAAATATTATATACTACAAAATTACATAAAAACGAATTTTACTATTTATTTGAAGAACTTCCGATTATGGAGAAAAAAATGATTGAAACAAAACGCGAAAGATGCAGACATTATCAATAAAATTTGAGAAAGTTGATCATTTTTCATGTGACTTTGTTTATGGATTTAAAAAGAAAATGACAATTGTTTGTAGTTTTCTAATTATATTTGTTCTCAAAAATTTTAAGGACAAAATTTTGAAGTTTTTAGCATAATATTTTAGCGTAATTTTGATGCATATTTATTATGGATGATTTTTTACTTGTAGTTTTTGAAGCTGGAGAGGAGGTCACTCGGCTCCTATATTTGGAAAAAAAATTGTTCAAACATTATAAAGTTGACCTCGTAAATATTTTCTCAATTTTTTTTCTCATCACTAGATTATATTGATTATTAAGAATCTCCCAATTATAGTCAAAACCGATAAAGAAACAATCTTTAAACCGAAATTTTTTAATTTATCATTTCAAATTTTATTATTAGAAATTGGAATGATACAAGCAAACGACTCCCCATTTCTCTAAACCGACTACCATTTTTTTCTTTGGCTAATGTCAAATTTTACAATAACAACAAATCATCAATTAAAATACTTCATCAACAAATAATCCACACCTTATGCGGAAAAAAACTATAAAATATATTTTTAAAATGTAAATTATTTTTTGACAAAAAATGTAAATTATTTTATGTGCTTTTTAATAATAAAACATATTTCTACTTACTAATAATAAAATTCAAATCTTTTAATATTTTATTTAGATGATATAAATTATTTATTAAGATATTATCAAATTGATGAGTATAAAAATTGACTTAAATATGATAATAATTTTTGTCACTAATTTAATTTATTTTCGTTTCTTGTTTTAGGTTATAGATCATTTGAGTATTNTTTTAGGTTATAGATCATTTGAGTATTTTGTTTTTAGGTTTAGATAAAAAAAAAATATTAGTCTATCATTGTGGTTTATTTAATTAGTTTTCTTTTTGAAAATACATAGAGGTTAATTACTTTTGTGAATAATCTAGAGTTTTTCGTTTTGATGACATTTGTT
>OVAN01014102.1:0-12302 GCA_900406275.1 Anastatica hierochuntica | reverse complement strand
GAGTGAGTAGTTTATTCGTTGGGTTTAGGGTTCTCATATAGGGATTCATGACTTGTTGATATATAATTGTATGATTAGGGATTTAATCAATTTGATCTTCATCTATGATTGATCATAATGCATGAAATTAAACCGATCACTTAGTTTCTGATCTTAGGTAATTTAACGCTTGGAAAGTGTTCGATTAAATGCCTGAAAGAATCTTAGATGAACAATTCTTCTTAAGCAAATGGAAGTTGATGTTTAAGTGAATAATGAACATATCAAACCTGTTAGGAATGCATGATTAGAAATCGAGAGTCAATGGAAGTTAGTCTCGAGATTTCTAATACATAGGGAACTGATACTACGGAAGTAGATCAGTTCTACATTAGTGTTTGAGTTCAAGACGATTTAAAACTTGTTCCCCAATTTATAATTTAAGTCAACAAAGAATTGTTTCCCTGAGAATACCCAATGTCCAACACTTCTTTGAATGATTTACACCATGTTATTGCTTGCCTGGTTTCTTTGTTCTCTTAATTTTGATATTTGCATCTTCTTAAAAGACATCTTTTTAGCTTTAGCCCACTGTTTGATCTGACATTCTTTGTGCTACCTTTTGTCTCTGGGGATTCGATCACGAACCACTACAACGTACTTCTGTGCGCTTGCAGTGTTATCTCGGGCGAAAACATGAGGTATCAAGTTTTCTGGCGCCATTGTCAGGGACCAATAGGGAGTCTTAGAAGTTAGGATCATTGCGTGCCTAAGGCATTTTTCTTTATTTTGTTTAATCTTTTCTTTTTCTTCTCTATTTTTGTGCTTTCAGGTGCATGAATAGGCTTCATACTAGAAGCCAAGGGATCGTGAATCTTCTCGAATTTGAGCCTGAATCTTCGCGTCTAGAGAGATAGAAGAAGAGAGAGAAGTTGCTGGAGGTTATTGAAGAATTTGGGTTTGCTGAAATCATGGGTGACAACTTGGGAGATCCCATTCAAGTTCATCAAAATCCTCTCTTTCCTTGACTCCTTCCAAGAGATAATCCACCTGCAGGGGGTGGAGTTAATGCTGGTGCTCAGCATGTTGGCCAGCAAAATGTTGCAGATGAAGGGCAACAACGCGCAAATCAACCTCAACAAAGGGTGACTTTTGCAAAATATGACACTCCAGAGGCTTTCTATGCGAATCATTCTGGTATTCGTCTGCATCCCATAGTGAGAAGGGATTTTGAGATCAAGATAGGTCTCATTAACTTGGTGGAGCAGAATTTGTTTCATGGGTTGCCATCACATAACCCAATGCACAATCTAGATAAGTTTGAAGCCATCTGCAATACTATCCTGCACAACGGAGTGTTTGCTGAAGCTCTGAAATACAGGTTATTCACTTTCTCTCTTAATGACAAGGCTACAAGATGGTACAATAACGTAGAGCATGATTCTCTGAGGACATGGGATGAGATCAAGGCTCCTTTCCTTGGGCATTTCTTCACGAAGTCAAGGTCTATGTCTCTGCGAAACAAGATTGTAGGATTTCACCAATTGGGTGCTGAGAGCTTTCGGCAGCATGGAAAAGATTCAGGGAGTACCTAAATGAATGTCCTCATCATGGGTTCTCAGATTGGAATATCCTTAACATTTTCTATAATGGGGTTGAGGAGAAGTATAAGAATGCTATGGACATCGTGAGCAATGGTGATTTAATGACCAAGATTTTGGAGGAAGCTTACATGCTGGTGAATAACATGGCTAATAGTTAGGCCAATCGCAGATAAGACTATGATCGTGGTAGAGGAGTCGTGTCATTAGATGCGAAGAGAATTGATGATCTGCAGTCAAAGCTCGATAAGCTAATGAGGAGAGATCAGTAGGGAGTGAACTTTGTTGGAGAGCAGAACGATACACCTATTCTTCAATAGCAGAAGATTGAACAGATGTACCTGTAATTCATATCTGCGGAGTTGAATGGTGGACAAGCAGATGTGAATTACATTGGGGGTCAATGAAACTTTGGTAATAGAGGTTTCAACCAACAGAACCAATTCCAAAACAAGCCATACCAACAAAATCAGAGTGTCTTCAACTTCGGATTTTAGAACAAGAATCTGAACAGTGGCTTTGGAAACAGTGGCTATCAATAGAAGCAGTTTGGTTTAAAAGGATTCAAGAACAACTATCATTCGCGGTAACAGAATCAGAACCAAGGACAATCTTCTGCATCTTCTCAAGATAGTGATCTGAAACAAATTCTCCACCAAGTGCTGGAAAATTAGAATAAGTCTGCTACAGAGATCAATCAGAAAGTCGATAGCATGTACAATGACTTCAATGGGAAGTTTGAGTCTATGAGTGTTCGAATGAAGATGCTGGAAACCCAGGTTGCTCAAACTTCTGCAAGCAACAGAGCTCCCCCAAGTGTCATTCCAGCCAAATCGGAGAAGAATCAGAAGGAATACTGCAGTGCTATCATAGTTCGAAGATGAAAAAGGGATGAAAACTCGTCAGGGACAGCGATCGATCGATCTCTGTCTAAGGATCAATCAATCCTTGTATCAGAAAACCATAGAAAATTGAAAAATTTGGCGATTGATTGATCCTCTGACACGATGGATCGATCCAAAATGAAGGAAAAGGATCGATCGATCCCTGTCCTGACGGGAGGGTATCAAATTTTCGTGATGAAACGAATGCACAGGAGGTTGAGGATCAATATGTACCACCCCCACCTTATGTTCCTAAGCCTCCATATCCTTCCAGACCCCGTCAAAAGATCAAGGAACGCAAGTATGAGAAACTTAAGAATCTAGTTGGTGAACTACATGTGCGATTACCTTTCGTTGAAGCAGTCAAGATGTTACCTTCTCTTAAGAGGTACATGAAGAAGATTCTCTCAGATTGCATGACCTTAGAACAAGGTGTATCGGTTCTTACTGCGGAGTATAGTGCAATTCTTCAGAATATCACACCGAGAAACGCAAAGATCCATGTCCTTTTGTTTTGCCTTGCAGGATTGGATCTCTTACCTTCGAGAGATGTCTGTGTGACTTGGGCTCTGGAGTTAGTTTGATGTCGTTGTCTGTCTCGCAGAGGCTGATTATAGTGAACTATAAGCCTACGAAGATGTCCTTGATACTTGTTGATAGATCAATTTGGAAGCCCATAGTTATTCTCGATAACATTCCTATTGGTGTTGGGAAAGGCTATGTATACACCGATTTCGTAGTCTTGGAGCTTGACGAAGAACCCAAGGATCCTATTATCTTGGGTAGACTATTCTTATCTACAGCTAGAGAGATTACTGATGTTCAGAATAGTCATATTGATCTGCAGTTCGGTAAACTGGATGTGCGTTTCAATCTTGAGAAGTCAACAAAGAACCCTACCATAGATGGGCAAACATTTTGGGTTAACACATTGACTGAAGTGATTGAAGAGGCTGTGGAGGAACCTTACGCTGAGGAATCTTTCCATATTTCCTTATCACGAATTGACGAAGAGGATGGGTTATTGAGTAAAGACACATTGGTGATTGTTTGAAAGAACGACGTTAAAGAAGTCCTGGATGGAGACGTTCGTTCTACAGTGAGAAAACTCAAGACCAAAAAGAAAGTGAAGCAGAAAGAGCACAATACTGAGGAGAGTTCTGAATTAACCTTGATCCCTCTATGATGCGATGGAAGTGCTATTGAGTACAAAGTGAAGCGCAAAGGCAGATTCAGACCTTTCTCCAAGGTCAGGACCTTCCTTACACTAAAGTTTAAAGAGTAAGGAGCAACTACTATGAAGAAGGCAATGAGCAGCATCCTTGAGCTAAAGATTTTGGCTAGTTGAGCTTGCTTCGGGGTGAGTTCCAAGGCCCTTCCGGAATGATCCATCACGACTACAGTCAAGCTCGTGACTTTAAACAAGCGCTGAGTGGGAGACAACTTAGTAGGTAGTTTTCTTTTTCATTTTTCGCTAGTTTTATAGTGTTTTTGGATTTTATGTTTTGGTTTTGGTGCTTTGGACGTTTTTCGTGTTTTTGGTTGTAGTATTGCAGGAAAAAGATTACCAAACAGACGGACAGGGGTCGATCGATCCCTGTATGTGGATCGATCGACCACTGTCTCATTTAGGTAGCTTCATCACACGTTTTCAGGTAAGTTTACTTTTTCCCTTTTCTTTTGATCTTCATTTTATTTTTCTTTTCTTTTGCTACTTACCTTCCTTGAATTGGTTTCACACTGAGACAATGTGAGATAAGTCTGGGGGAGGCTACTTAAGTTTTTTTTTTTCTTTTGGTGTTGTTTTATTCATTTTGATGTCTTTATTGAGTCAATTATGGATTGTTTATGCTTCATGATAATCTTAGACTATTATTTTGCGCATTGCACTTTATTTATATTCTCATTAACCATTTTATTTGGACTTTTAGTGCAAGCAATCAAGAATAACTCATGACCAAACTGCCCACCAGAAATCTCTGGAACTCGGACTTTTGTCTGAAATATTTTTAACTCTATCTTATTTGGCTTACTAATGAACTTAAATGCTTTGATCCATGAACTTAAAATAAGGAATCAAACCCATCATTCAGGATTACATCCCCATTTTTGGTTCTACCATCCTTTTAGGTAATCCTGAGTGACCAGACTCATCTTTAGTCTAGCACCAAACCCTTACCTTATCTCCTTGAATCTCCATACATTTCTTTTTCATCTTTTGTGCACACATGTGTGAAAACAATGGTGAGAATAGGGTAAACATGATCCTTCTAATTGCTTAAGTAGGATTGTACATTTTAGGTGGTTTAGACACGATCCTAAGTATCTGATTTCTCGGTGTTGGGTGTTTAGGTGGTTTAGATGGATATGTTGCATTTCTTCATGCTGTATGGGTGATTTAGAGCTTAAAAATGTCATCAACATGCTAATTCCTTCCAGATTTTCGTTCTGAAAAAAAACCGAAAAATATTTTTAATTTCTGCATATCTTGATTAGAAATTAGCATTTACATATTATTTTGTTGATTAGATTCACTCTGAAGAATGCACAATTTTTTTTACTTTTTGATTGGTGGTTTATGCTTGGGTAGTTAGGGGACATAAATATCAATATACTCTTTCTCTCTTGCGATTTTTCATAATATCTTGCATTTTGATGCAGTTGTTGATACCCGAAACACTCTAAGCCTCACCAAAAAAAGCCTTGAATACTTAGCCTGATTTCCTGTTTATGAGTTCTTCGGTGAAAAGTTTCACGCCTATCTTACATGAATGTAGAGAGTTATTAACATGGAAGCTGAGTTTGCAAGTTCAGATTTTAGAGTATGGATGAGCTTGGCAGGTTATGAAGCGATTCTTGGAGAGAATGTTCTAACTGTTTTGAGTTTATATGGTTGGCGAAACTAGCGCAGAGTAAGGTTTTTTATAGCATATTATCCATTTGGTTTTCAAACTTCTTTTCCCGTAAGCTTAATTTCGTTTCCTTTACTTAAGGACAAGCAAAGACTCAAGTCTGGGGGATTTGATGTGTTATATTTTTGTAGTTTTTATCACGGATTTTACTCGAGATTTATGGTTTTTAGTATGTATTCGCATCTTTTTGGTGCAGATTTGTGTTCTTTAGTGTTTTCATAGGAATCGAGCTTGGATGTGCGAAAAGAATGCATTTTGAATGGATTTTAAGCTTGGAAGGAAGTTTTCTTGAAGGTTGGAAAATATCATGAAATATGGACAAGGATCGACCGATCCCTGTCCCTGGATTGGTCGATTTGTGCCCTGATTTTCAGACCGATTTTTACGAAGAACCAGACCGAACTTATCTTGAACCGGATTTCATTACTAAGACTTAGGCTCGAGTTTCCTGTTTCATTATGCACTTTTTCTAATTTTTTGAGAGCAAGAGAGAGCCTTGTAACCTAAGGAGAAGAATCATCTTCCGTACTTTGAATATGAGAAGAATTCTGAACCTTATTCTTTGTTTATTGATTAATACAATGATGTCTCTTTCTGATTTGAATTGTGTTGATTCTCTGGACATGAGTGTTTAGTTTATTCATTGGGTTTAAAGTTCTCACATAAGGATTTATGATTTGTTGATATAGAATTGTATGATTAGGGATTTAATCAATTGAATCTTCATCTAGGATCGATCGAAATGCATGAAATTAAACTGATCACTTAGTTTCTGATCTTAGGTAATTTAACGCTTGGAAAGTGTTCGATTAAATACCTGAAAGAATCTTAGATGAGGAATTATTCTTAAGCCAATAGAAGTTGATGTTTAAGTTATTTGTGAATATATCAAACTTGTTAGGAATGCATGATTAAAAATCGAGAGTCAACGGAAGTTAGTCTCGAGATTTCTAATACATTGGGAACTGATACTACGGAAGTATATCAGTTCTACATTAATGTTTGAGTTCAAGACGGTTTAAAACTTGTTCCCTAATTTATAATTTGAGTAAACAAAGAATTGTTTCCATGAGAATACCCAATGCCCAACTCTTCTTTGATTTATTTAAACCCCGTTATTGCTTGCCTGCTTTCTTTGTTCTCTTAATTTCGATACTTGCATCTTCTTAAAAGACATCTTTTTAGCTTTAGCCCGTTGTTTGATCTGACATTCTCTGTGCTACCTTTGTTCTCTGTGGATTCGATCTCGAACCACTACAACGTACTTGTGTGCGCTTGCAGTGTTATCTCGGGCGAAAACTTGAACTATCAGGAAACCCACTTGTTAGTTTTCTTTCTTTTAGTTAGATTTTTGTTGCTTTTTATTTTAGTTTTTTGTGGTTTTAGACTCTTGGATGCAGTAAGAAACGAGTGAAAAAATTGGACATACGGAAAAGAATCGAGTGATCCTTGTCCCGTGTCTGCCGCACCTTATCTTGAAAAGGAGATAATATCAAGCATCTTAAGAGTTTACACTCCCACTCGTTAGATTTTTCTTTTCTGTTATTTTCTTTAGGGTTTTTATTTATTTATTTGCTACTCACACCTTCTCAAATTTAAATTCTCACCGAGACAGCGTGAGATAAGTCTGGGGGAGGTTTCTACTAGTGTTTTTCTTTTCTTTTGGTGTTTTTCAAGTTAGTTTATCGAGTCATTTTCATGTTTTTATTGAGTCTTATTGGTTTTTATGGATGCTTGCATATTTAGATTATTACTTTGTGTGATGTGCTTAATCTCTACTCATATTGACCATTTCATTTAAGCTGTTAGCGTAGGCAATTAGGAAAACCTCATGATCAGACTCCCCGCAAGAACTTCGAACTCAAGTTTTTGTCTAGATTGTTTTAACTCTAAATTATCAAAACTAATAATGGACTTAATTTCTTTGAATCAAAGACTTAATATCAAGAATTTGGAATCAATCTGTAACATCCCCATCCTTGGTCCATATAATTTCTTCATTTAATCCCTAAAGCCAATTATCTCTTTTAGTTTGGAAAGCCTAATTCCTCATTTTTACTAGAGTCTCACATCAGAAAGATCAGTCTTCCCTCATTCCATCCTTCCCTATAAATACAGTTTCTCCCCCTTCACCTTTTCTTCATCAAGTCAAAAAATACTTTGTACAAGAGGCTAGCTTTTCGGCCAGTCTCCACTAGCTTTTAGTCATCGATTCCGGCGGAGTTCTATTTCGGCAAGTTCCCGGGATTTTTCTAGTGAACTTTCCAAATTCTTTTTGGCGTGCTGGGTAGTTTTCCGCAAGGTCCCAGCGAAATCTGACGCTTTTTCAAGTAAATATATCTTTTTCTTTCTTTTATTTTCGTTCTTTTCTAGTCGTCGGTTAGGGCAGTTAGTTGGTTCGACCGGTTAGGGTCTATTAAGTCGCCAGCCTCGGCTGGTTTAGCCAGTTTTGTCTGATCTGATAGGTTCGATTCGGTGTTGCAGATTTGGGTTCTTTTACTCAAATTTTCATATTTTTCATTATGTTTGGGCCTAGTCCCGAGTTTCCTTTTTGGGAACTTTCCAAATATGGAAAGTTTCCTTATTTGACAGCTTCAATTTTAGGAAAGTTTCTTTTTCCGACATGTTTCCCTTTTTGGTAATTTCCCGTGTAAGGTCTAACTCAGATTTCCTGGTCCAGGTTCTTCTTTTTGAAGGTGGATCATCAACTAATTAAGCCAAGAGTTAAGACTTGGCACAAAGGTGAGGGCTTGACCCATAAACTTTTCAGGCTTTCCTTATTCACTCTTTCCCACATAGTCTAGAACTGGGTGTCTTGCTTGATTGTTTGAGTCTGATTGGAGTATATTTATTTTTGAGTCTGAATAAACCGGAATAGGTTGCTAGATTGTTTCACAGCCTGCTAGTGTGGTTGGTTGCTAGTGTGTCTATAGTTGCGGTTAGGCGAGACTTGCGCGAGGGTGCATATACGGATTTCTTCAGCTGGGGTGCAGATACACACTTATGTATCTCGAGGTCATGTTTGCGTAGGGAAAGACACTAAGTCGATCTGTCGTAGCCTTATCAAATCGATAAAGCGTCCACTAGGTGGTGCCTATGGTCACTGAAGAACATATGACTAAGCCTCTTCGGAGGGTGGGCGATCACTGAACTCGCGTAGGGTCATGTTTTTTTCCATGTTTAGGTGCTTTTCATTCTATGTTTGCTGCATGTTCTAGGACTGGATTGTGTGGTTGAAGTGGTTAAGCTAGTTCTACAGAGTTATGGTTCCTCTAGCATTCCTCACCTCATTGAGTGACTCCTATTATGCTCACCCCTCTTTTCCCTTCTTTCAATTAAGACTAATGAGTAGTCGGACAAGCTTGACGGTTATGGTGTTTTTTTGTGATGAACATGATTTACAATTTATTTTTGTGTACTCGATATTTTTATTCATTTATTTGGATTAGACTCGATTTGCTTTTGTTTGGATTTATTTGATAATGGAACATGGTTTGTGATTAATAAAAGTTGATTCTAGGATAATTGTAGTTACTGGAGTTACAAGTTAGGTTGAGTGACACGTCGTTCTCGAGAGAGGATGAGACAAGTGTTACCCAATCATTCAGGATTATATCCCCTATTTTCTTCCACTCTCTTTAGGTAATCTTGAGTGACCAGACTCACTTTATTTTGGCACCACACCTCACCCTATCTCATTTGATCCTCCATGCATTTCTCTTTTATATTATATGCACGCATGAGCAAAAATAATTGAGAGAATAAGGTAGTTATGATCTTCCTGATTACTTAGGTAGGATTGAACGTTTTGGTGGTTTAGACATGGTCATGTGTGTCTAGTAGACTGTGCTGGATGATTTAGAATTTTAAGATTCTTATGGTTGCAATTTTTCGTGTTGTATGTGTGTATTGTTGATTAAATTGTGTATGTAATGCTAATTTTCCCCCATATTTTCGTGTGTCTAAAATAATTTTTCAAAAAAAAATTTGAAAAATTCAGTCTTTTTATTCATATCCGAAAATGAAATCAATTTATACATGTTATCTTGTTGTTTACTATGCCCTGAAGATTGCATGTTCGATTTGACTTATGAAGTTTGTGGTTTATGCTTGAGTAGTTAAGGATCATGTTTATCAATATACTCTCTCTCTCCTACGATTTTGCATAATGTCTTGCATAATGTCTTGCATACTGACGCAATTGTGAATCACGAAACACTTTGAGCCTTACCACTAAATAGCCATTTCATCACCTAGCGTATTTTTTCTAATGAAGAGTTCTCTGGTGAAAATAATCATATCTTTCTGAATGAATGTAGAGAGTTAATAACATGAAGACGGAACTTTTAGGTTCAAAGTTTGGAGTATGGATGGACTTGCGAGGTCACGCAGGGGTTCTTAGGGAGAATGTTCTTACCATCTCAAATTTAGGTGGTCAGCGAATCATAAGTGCAAAGTAAGGTTTCCTGAAAGTGTAAAGGTCCATTTGTTTCTAAACTTCTTTTCCCTTTTGGCTTAATTTTCTTTCTTTTACTTGAGGACAAACAAAGATTCAAGTCTGGGAGATTTGACGTATTCATATTTTATGAGTATTTACTTATTTTTAATTCGGGAAAAATGGTATTTTAATATGTATTTGGTTTTTCTGGAGTGTTTTTGTGTTCTTCGTTGTTTTTACATGTTATAGGTTTGATACGCGGAGAAAAGAACACATATGGATGACATTTGGAAGCTTAGAGTGAGTAATTTTTCAAGACTATACGTTTTTGAACAGACATAACCGATGCGCCCCACTAAGGCTAATGACACTCACCAAGGATGAAGCCATAACAGCGAGAACTAGCGACACCAACAAAAGACATGGCTGAAGCTACACTCTTACTTTTTATTTCTACAAAGTCGACCCTCGACTAAGGTATGAACCATAGTCTCTTAAAAAAGGATCTACTCTTCAAATTCCACTCGCGGAAAATGAAGAGTGGAGGGCAACTGTTGGAGGTAATTTTATTCCCTTAGAGTCCGACCATAGCTAGACCAATGAGACATATACAAACTCCCTAGTTGAACGTGTAAACCAAGGCCATATCCAAGGAAACACCGCCAAGTCGAGGTCATATCTGAGGTAGGGAGGATATCTCCCTTAGACGATTTAAATCTTAACAGATAAGGACAAGTACCTTAACGAATTAGGGAAACATTTCTTATTGTATAGATAAAATCTAATATAAAAGTTATCCATATAGAAATATGGAAATAATCTTATTCGATAACTATAAAAACAAAGGGAAGAACCCTAGTTCAAGGATTCGAAACCTTTGACACAAATACACCCATTGTAATTGATCTCTTATTCATAAATAAAAAAGCATCTTTTTAAAGATCTTTTGCTCATATCTCTAAAACCTTCGATATCCTTTGTTTTTGTTCTTGTTCTTCTCCATTGAAGAATCACAAAAAAAAACCCCAAACAATATCGATAATTAAACTTAGACTATGTACGATTGATGTAATGCCCCGTCGCCGAAGGAACCGGAGTTAACCAACTGGTATCGCCAAATCCGTTGAAACTCACCAACTTGTCATTTAATCGTCGCTTCTAAACCGCTAAACATATAGAAAAAACAAAACGAAAAAAGGAAAAAAAGGGATGAGTGACTTTTCAAACAAGCCACCAGGGAGGTCGGACCTGGCTCTGCCCCACCCGACTCTAACCTAACCCGAAAGTCCAAACCTCATCCCAAATCCCCAAACATGACACCTATTGTGCCTGGAAAGCATAATAAACAAAAGACCGAGTAAGATAAAAACCTTTTTCCATAAGCTTCTAAGACTCAATTTAAAAAATCTAAAAACCGATTTTCATAACCAGTCGTCCTACAAACACGATACCAACCCATTGGCCTAGCTCATCACTCAGGCATTGGTATCACTCCAACATGCCAGTCCCAGCACGGTCCCATAGGTCAGCTCGCTCACTGCCCGTGTCACCGCCTAGGCATATTACTCATCCTAGATGTCAGAGCACATGACGACTCTCTAGCCACCAAGGCTGCCACAACCTATGGCACCATGTATCCCATAAGGTTCTTCTTGCGCCCCGTCCTAACAGTTTGGACGATGCAATCAACCAGTCTGGTACCCTCCTCTAAGGCTCGTTCCACACAGGAGAAAGCACATCCTCATTCACACCAAGGCCCTAGCCTTGGAGCGGGGTGCATAACTCCTATAAATATGATAAGTGACTATCCAGCCACATAACACATCGCCATATTAATCTAGACCTAAAATTCATCTTACGTAATTCTCTAACAATTCAAGTTTAGGCCTAGTCATTCGGGGGACTTAAGTGTTCGCACAGGTTCTAGCCCAATCTCGACTTTGGGATCTAACAAGCAATCACACTTGGCATATAGTTCTTATATCATTCATTACATAGTACATAACTTTTAGATGTTGAAACTATAGCTTGACAACGGGTTTCGAATAACAACCTAGACTAATAGAGTTAAACTAATGGCAAATGGAGAAGAGATTGAGAATTTCCTAACCTTTGCCACATAGAAGAACTTCGGGCTAGGCTGACCGACGATCCATCGTCTCGGTTTTTACCCCATGATAATCCCCTGTCATCTTTCTTACCCCAAGCTGATCCTCCTTATTCACCGGCACTTGATGACTCCTCTTCAGCAAAAGGACCCTGCGCCATGAAAAACTTGTATTAGACCTTGATAATATCATTATTTTACCATTTTTCTCATGGATTTTGATAGGTTTTCTTAGTGTTTTTACACAGCTTTACGCAATTAGAGGTAGTTTTCTTGTATTTATAGTGTTTTAAGTCATTTTAGGTCAAACGATGTATTTTGGAGCACTAAGGTGCTAATTGGATCAAAAGCCAGTTTCTGGACAGTTTCCGGGCATCAAAA
>OVAN01014101.1:0-12083 GCA_900406275.1 Anastatica hierochuntica | reverse complement strand
CCCCCCCCCCCATGTCACCACCCTCCTCTGTCGCCACCACTGCCAGCGTACCTGCCTCCAAACCTGCCACCATGATACCTGCGTCACCACCAGATGATTCACCCACAGCCTGGCCACCTGCAACTGCAACCACCTGTTCTCCATCATTGTTTCCCATCACACCCCCTTCTCTAGCCCGATAGACCTGCTGCCTATTCCCAGACCGTAAATTAGTACCTCGATTTCCCTGCTCTCTGCGACGGTAACCGGAGACATGATCCCGTCGTAGCCTCCGTCCCCCGGTATCGCCTTGCGGAGCCACAAAATTCCTAGATCCCCATGCCCTACTCTCTCGCGTTGCCATGCCATGTTGGTGAACACCAGCTGACTCCCCCCGCTGCTACCCATCAACACTGTGAACCAAGGCAGCCTCTGAATAGGTCAAGGCCCGTTTAACTGGCAGCCTATCATGGGCCCCACCCTGAACTGACTCGACCATAGGGTCCTTGCCTGCATCAGAACCATACTCACCTCCTAGCACACGGTGGAGGGTGGTCTCCCCATCTATAACCTTCTGTGGACATCTCTCGGCGTCATGACACAAGCTATAGCAGACGAGGCAGTAGTTAAACAACTTTTGATACTGAAGATTAATCACTGTTTTGTCCCCACCATCGAATTCTACCTCAGTCTCGAAAACCAACGGCTTGGACCCGTCAACAGTAACTCGAATCATGCCAGCTTCCAAATCTGTTTCACGCCACACACCAATGCCATCGACGATACTCCGGAATGTGGGTTCAGCTCGGAAGTGGTCCGGTACACCCAAAACCTTGATCCAGAAAGTGATCTCTGACGGATAATCCCGATGAACTACCGGCTGCCACCTAACCAAGGAAACCATCCAATAATCAAAGTGGAATGGTTCCATTCTCAGAACCACTTCAATGTCCTCCTCTCTATGGAAATTGAACTTAAACCTACCCTGACCCAAATCATAGCCATTAACCCTGTTCTCCACCTTCCAAATTCTGGGCATAATGAGCAACAGGCTCTTGACACTTTGGGCCGCCGTATTCATAACGCGACCGATGAGAGACCTTGCACAACCCTTGATCAGATCAGAATTATCAAACCTTGGGACCTTAATTTTCTTAACCCCATGTCCCTTGATGCCTTTGGCGACATTGCCGGCCTGAGACATGATTTCCGATGAAAGAAAAGCACAGAAAAGAGAGCAGAAAGCGAGGGAAGATACAACTACCAAGAGAAAACTATGAGTTCTTGCTGCTGCTTTGTTCCTCCTTATAAACCCGAGACCTAACCTGGATCCACAATCAATTTCACCGATCACCATATCCTCCACTTTCCTAAAACAAATCGAATCAAATAACCCACCAAATCTTCTAATGATCCTCCTTGAAACTTGACGATCCCCTGTGAATGGCAGAATCCTTTGGAAGATCTGTGATTGCAATCTTCGCCAGCCAAGGAAACACCAAAGAATCCCAATTAAATACCTATCAGAAAACATCCCCCACAAAAGCCGTAATTGTCGATAGAACTCCCTGAGAATCCTCCTAATCCACCCCCTTCCACCAGCCACTCGTGAGACCCAACCAGCGACTGGCCCTAGCTTCACCTCCTGAGATATCCCACCCTGACCACCACCGGAGATAAACCAGTCAAACCACAGAGAGATTCCCCTCAAACCACATCGCGACCGCCGCAGAAGCCCAGCCTCAATAGACCACACATGGAGAAGGCTTAGGCCACCAGATCCCGGGAGACAGAAAAACACCGGTGATTCACTCGATTTCATACCCACCATACAAGCAGCGAAGCTTTTCCCCTTGTTACCCATCCATTCCAAGCTCGATAAAGCCCATAGAAACCAGAGAGCCAAAACAATCCCTACCCACTGAAGATCCGGCGAAACCCCTGAGCACATACCCAGTCCCGCCGGCTAGAAACAGCCACCGGAATCAGAGAGTATACGGTGCAATCGCCATGACCTAGGGTTTCTAGAAAGAGAGAATTTTACTATAAGATGCTTTTTTTAAAAAAATGTTTCATTTTATTTCAATGTCTGGCTATATATGAGTCGTTTATATTATTTTGTTTTTCTAATTTATTTTGAAGCATGTGAGCAAGCTTTTGTTTTTTTGAACGTTAAGGGTGTTAGGGAGATAACCGCCGTATGAAAGGTAATTCAAAATTTTACGGAAATGATAAAAACGCACACAGAATTTGTTAATGGAGTTTAGCCAATGTTTTGTCTACGTCTCCTGACCTGCTACAGATCTTTTTATTATCAACCCGGGAAATTTACAACACTCTCAACTCACACCTGATCCCAAAATACACTCAAGAAATTACTCTAATTTCTTACGGAGGAGAATAAAAAAATATCTTAATTTCTCTCACTCTCTTTCTCCTTCATGTTCTCTCTTTTAACTCTGAGAAGCTTTCTTCTTTGTTTTTCCAATTTAGGATGCTTCTTCTCTTCTCACTATGACATGTATATATAGACGTTATGGAGGTTTAGTGAGCACACAATAGTTGACAAAATCTTCATCCATAATAACGGCCACCGTCCATCACGGTTTGCGTTGTCCGCACCGACTGCGTCATCCGCACCGACTGCATCGTCTTCACCATCCACCATTTTTAACAATCTCTCACATGAAGACTGATTTCAATATGTCTTCACACCTTGATTAATGCAGCATGTCTTCCAGGTTTGTTACGCTAACAAACAAATTGAGGTTACACATAACCTCAACTTCTCATACGGCACGACCTTTGTCAACATGTCTGTCGGATTCTTACTTCGTGGAATCTTCTCAAGCACCAACACTCCATCTTCTAAAGCTGATCTGATGAAGTAATACTGAAGCTGTATGTGCTTCGTTCGAGCATGGTAGACTAGATTCTTTGCTAAATCGATGGCACTTTTGCTATCAGAGTACAACACAATTTTCTCTTGGATATGGCCTAGCTCTTGCAGAAATGACTGTAACCACATCATTTCCTTTGTTGCTTTTGTTACCGCAACATACTCAGCTTCACAGCTTGATAGAGCTACGATTCTATGTAACTTTGAAACCCAACAAATTACAGTACCACCAAAAGTGTAGACATACTCGAATGTGCTCTTTCTACTGTCAATGTCGCCTTCATTGTCAGCGTCAACATATTCCTACAATCCCATCTCAGAATTCTTGAAAGATAGCGTCAAACTTGGATTCCCTTTTAGATACATGAAAATCCTCTTAACAGCTTCTCAATGTTCCTTTCCTGGATTGCTCATAAACCTGCTAACGACTCCCACTGCATGTGCAATGTCTGGCCTTGTACATACCATCGCGTACATCATGCTGCCAATAGCAGAAGCATATGGAACTTTGTCCATATATGCCATCTCGTCTTCAATCTTTGGAGACTGATCTCTGGATAATCGAAAATGACTTGCTAGGGGAGTATTAACTAGCTTCGCATCATCCATGTTAAACCTCTTGAGGACTTTCTTCACATACTCCTCTTGCGATAACTTAAGACCCTCCTTGTTTTTACTAATTCTCATCCCAAGAATTTGTCTCGCTTCTCCCAAGTCTTTCATCGCAGACTCTTCTGAGAGTCTTTTCTTCAGGCTATTGATCTCATGCAAGTATGCTCCCACTATTAGCATGTCATCCCCATATAGGAGCAATATCCAGTAGGACTCTCCAAGCCTCTTAAAGTAACAACAGTGGTCAGCCTCACACTTCAAGAAGCCAACATTTTTCATAAAGCTGTCAAATCGTTTATACCACTATTGTGGAGCTTGTTTAAACCATACAAACTCCTTTTAAACTTCCATACCATATTTTCTTTCCCTTTGACCTCAAAGCCTTCAGGTTGCTTCATATAGATTTCTCCATCTAAATCACCATGAAGAAATGCCGTTTTAACATTCATCTGCTGAAAATGTAAACCTTCCTTTGCCACCAGCCCAAGAACAGTCCTTATGGTTACCAGCTTGACTACGTGGAAGAAGATTTCTGTGTAGTCAATGCCCTCCTTTTTCTGGAACCCCTTCACAACAAGCCTAGCTTTGTAATGCTTGTTGCCATCATGTTCTTCTTTTATTCGGTAGACCCATTTGTTATGCAACACCTTTTTCTCCTTAGGCAACTCTGCTAACTCCCACGTGTGATTGGACATCAATGAGTCCATCTCATCGTTCATTGCAAGCTCCCACTTGATCGACTCATCAACTTGCATAGCCTCTTCATAACATTCAGGCTTGCCTCTATCTGTTAGAAAAATATTGTTGAGCGACAGAGAAAATCTTGCAGATTTCCAGATGATTCTGGTTGACCGCCGTAACTCTGTAACCGACGTATGTGGGATCACTTCTGAATCATCACTTTCACTTGCCTCACCATTCTCTTCTTGAGAAATTTGTTCTTCTGTTGTTGCATTATCATGTTGCAACTCTGGTGCCAGGATTTCTCCCAAATCAACAACTCTAGACTCTTTCTTTTCTGAGCTTTCCATTAACTTATCCTTGTACAACGCTTCTTTGTTAAACACAACATTCTTGCTGCGGATCATCTTTCGATTCTTGTCATCCCAAAATCGATAACCAAAATCCGTGTTACCATAACCAATGAAATAACACTTCTTCGATTTTGCATCAAGTTTACTTCTTGCAACATCATCAACATGAACATAAGCTACACAATCAACCACTTTCAGGAATGAAAGATTTACTTTCTTGCCACTCAACACTTCTTTAGGGATCTTGAATCCCAATGGTACCGACGGTCCTCTATTTATTAAGAAGGCATCAATGTTGATTGCTTCCGCCCAGAAAGTCTTAGATAACCCACAATGTAATCTCATGCTTCTCGCACGCTCATTCAAGGTTCTGTTCATCCTTTTAGCAATTCCATTTTGTTGAGGCGTTCCATGAATAGTATTTACAATCTTGATCCCATTATCAGAGCAATATCTTCTGAATTAATTGCTAACGTACTCTCCTCCATTATCAGACCTTATACACTTCAATTTGAGATTCTTCTCAATCTCAATCATGGCTTTCCATCTCTTGAAAACTGAGAATACTTCATGCTTATTCTTCATGAAGTAGATCCACACCTTTCTTGTGGAGTCATCAATAAAGGTCACATAGTAGTACGAACGTCCTAGCGATGCGACAGAAGCGGGTCCTCGCACATTAGTGTGCACTAGCTCTAACTTCTCAAATTTCAGCTTTTTACCGCCTTTTGTGAAACTAACTCGTTTTTGCTTTCCAAGGATGCAACTTTCACACATCTGATGATCCACCGTCTTTAGATCTGGAAGCACACCATTTCCCACCATGAGTTTCATCCCTTTTTCACTCATGTGTCCCAATCTACAATGCCACAACCTAGTTTTTTTGGCACTCTCAACAACAACAATTGTATCTTGATAGCTCGTCTTCATATAAAGATTGCCTCTTTTATGACCTATACCAACTACCATTGAACCTTTCGTTACTTTCTAGGCTCCTCCACAAAAATTGACATTATGCCCTGTATAATCAAGTTGTCCCACTGAGATTAGATTTCTCAAAAATTTTGGCGGATGTCTAACCTTTGTTATCTTCCACACACGTCCGTCTGACATCTTCAAATTGATATCCCCAATACCAACAATGTCTAAAGGTAAACCATCAGCAAGATATACCTTCCCATAATATCCCCCAACATAATTCTCCATAATGTTGTGGTGTGGTGTGAATGACGCTCCTAAGTTAAAAACCCAAGAATCGATCGGACCATCGACATAGGAGATCGATGCTTTGGTGGTGTTCATAGCTGCATCATGAGCTTCACCTTTGTTCGAGGAATCAATAGTTACTAACAATGCATCAGCATTTTCACGTGTAACTATATTAGCAACACCTCCCTTATTGTCTTCCCTTTTTGTTGGTGCCCAACAATTTTTCTTAATATGGCCTGACTTTCCACAATTCCAACATTCGCTTGCCTGCTTGGACTTGGAATTCCCTCTTCCATTCTTTGACTTCGATCTGCCTTTGTTCTAGTTTTTTCTGTCTGTGTTTCTTCCTCTATTTTTTCACGTTGAAAGCAGAGCTCATTGATGTCTTGTCATAATCTATCATTCAAACTTCCTCGGCAAGGATACGATCTCGACATCATTAAATTTAAGCTTCTGAGTACCCACAAAATTACTAACCGCCGCCCTCATTGGCTCCCAACTATTTGGCAGAGATGCAAGAAAAATTAATGCTCGCACTTTATCATCAAACTCGATCTCAACAGATGAAAAATTGTTGATGATCGTGTTGAACTCGTTCACATGTGCTGCAACAGCACCACCTTCTTCCATCTTCAAGTGGAAGAGTTTCTTCATGAAAAACACTTTATTATTTATCGAAGGTTTCTCATACATATTCGAGAAAACTTTCATGAGCCCTTCTTTGGTCTTCTCCTTCGCGACGTTGTGGGCAACATTTTTCAATAATGTTAGCCTGATAACACCCAGAACTTGTCTGTCAAGGAGATTCCATTCTTCATGATCCATCTTTTTCAGATTTCTTGCTTAGTGGTTGATGAAATTTCTTTCCATACAGATAATCTTCGATTTACATTCTCCAAAATGCAAAATCTGTATCGTCAAATTTCCCGATACTGTGTGCCGAACCATCTTCGCCTCCCATTGTTTCTAATAATTTGCGAACTGCCGTGTATTAAAACACCTCCGTCGAGAAACCGCAATTCCCGAAAATTTTTTACTATTCACAAAATTCACTATTTGTGTGAATAATAACCCCGCAAAAGTTGACCGAGATTACCAGAATTTAGCTCTGACACCAGTTGTTAGGGAGATAACTGCCGTATTTACGGTAATTTGGGATTTTGCGGAAATGATAACAACACACTCAAAATTTGTTAACGGAGTTCAGCCAATTTTTGTTTACGTCTCTGGACCTACTAGAAATCTTTTTATTATCAACCCAGAAAATTTACAACACTCTCAACTCACACCCGATCCCAAAATACACTCAAGAAATTACTCTTAGTTTCTTACGAAGGAAAATAAAAAATATTTTAATTTATCTCACTCTCTTTCTCCTTCACGTTCTCTTTTTAACTCTTAGAAGCTTTCTTCTTTGTTTTTCCAACTTGGGATGCTTCTTTCTTCTCACAATATTTGACAAAATTTTCACCCAAAATAACGGTCACCGTCCGTCAATGTTCGTGCCGTCCGCAACGACCGCGCCGTCTTCACCCTCAACCTTTTTTAACAAAGAGTATGAAATTTTCTAATACTAAGGCGAGCGAGACATGGACTATTATGAAACTTTTATGAACGGTTTTTTATGGTTATGAGATTTTCCTCCTCGTGAAGTCTTCTCTATAATTGCAAGGAAAGTCATAACTGTAGGAATACGATTTCTACGATATGGGAAAACTGATAATTATAAAGTGAATAACATCAAAATACCGAAACAAGAATTAAGAAAGACGATTTGCAGAGTCGAGACGAATCTCTTTCTTTAATTCTGAAAACGCCCCGTAATGTGACGGTTGCATGACGTTCTGAATCCCAGGATAAAACTGCATAATTCTTATGATTTGCATCACCCAAAATCATAAGCTCTCGAACCATTATTTGTGTTGTACTCTTGTAAAGAAAAACTAAATGAGAAAGAAAGAAGTAAATGATCATAATCACTAGAATTTTTGTGTTTAAGAAGATGAAAGATTGTCATTAAATAGAATGAGAAAAAAACTAACAAAAAGAAACTCTTTCACGTTCCATTATGTTAGTGGAGTAATGGCATAGAATTATGGTGATAAATAAAAGCCACTTAATTCTCCATTATATGCCAACAGATTCGTGAGAGAGAGTAGTTTAAATTGACTAATACAATATTTATATAGTGATCAATTACATTTGATGCAAAATTGGTTGTTGGACCAAAAATCCATTAACCCGAATCGCACCTAAACCAAATTCGGTCTTGAATAAGATTCGACTCGTACCGGTGCGCGCGTATGGTTTAGCATGAATTCACTATTCATCTCTCTTATATATTATAGTGTATATAAGATATTTTATATCTCCATTTCTCATTCAATCGAACTTTAATTTCGACATGTAAATGTACTATGTGATAGTGACTACATTGCCGTAATTAAGTTCCAACGATAACAATTCCTCATCTTTTGCAGTTTTTTTTAAATTATTTTTCATCATTACCGTTGATGTTTCTGATCGTTAAATTTGTTTTGTTTTCGTCAAATACACCATGTCATACATGTCAACGTTTTTCATTCTGCAGCTAGAAAGATATAAGGCAGCACGTGATATTGTAGATCCTCTCAGGTCTATAAATCGATCCCTTTAGGTACAATAGTGTATGTGCACCCTTCTTGATTATATATTTCTGCCTTCGCAATTAAGTTTGATATCTATATGTGATTACACTTTTGAAGTTTTTCGAAGATCTCTTGGTAGTAACGTTGAGGTAAACAAAAGGATAAGCTTTTTCACAACTATATTACTTTTTGAAACATGAAAGCTAAAAAGCTCGATTTTGTTGGTTTCAGATAACGGAAACAAAGCTATGATCTTAATTGTCTCATGAATCTTCCTGCCTTAAGAAAACTCGATAACATTCTAACGGTAAGTAGAAATTTTTCTGACTATACTGAAAAATTTATAATCAAGATTCAAGATTTCCAAAACGATTGATGTTTGTAGGAAATATTGGATAGTTTTACAGAGAATGAGTTTTGGAACATTGAGAGAAGAAGCTCATCAATGAACGCTAGCAATGGTAGTGGTAGAGATTCAGGAACGTTTAGGAAAGTGGTGGTTCAGCAGAAAGATGATAAATGGTGGCTTCCGGTTCCATGTGTTCCTGCTGAAGGTTTATCTGAAGAGGAACGATAAAAATTACGTCACAAACGAGACAATCATACACAAAAAATAGCGTTAGCCATTAACGATTCAACTCTTACTGATATGGACATTCCCGATTCTTACCTCACTACTCTCCCAAATGTAAACTTTGTGTTATGTTTAATTATTTTCTTATATGGTGAGACTCGAGATTGTTTCAAGGGAAGTAATTTGCGTTTGTGAATCGTAAATGTTAGTGCATTTAGTGATTAACTTTATTTTTTTTTAATAAACATTAGTGTGATTAACTTGGTGTTGCTTTTTCTAAATTTCAAACGGAGCGAGAAGCAAGTGTAGAAGACGTGATTTACAAATAATTGTGTACGCCTGAAAAGTTTTATCCAGATCAGCTTCTCGACATTTTAAAGATTTCATCGGAGCACGAGGCACTTGAGCTCGCTGACAAAGTTGAGGCCTCACTTGTTACATGGAGGCAAAAGACCGGAGGGTTGACTCACTCTAGGTCCTCTTGGGACATGATGACAATATTGGTGGAGATACTGAACATGGCAATGACAAGAACCACATTCTCACAGCTCGAGCAAGAAGCTTACTTTTCTATTTGAAACAAAGATATCATGAACTATCTCACACTTCATTTGACATATGCAATATTCAATATTAACCGAGTAAGTAATCCACTTTTCAACAACTCTTTTGATAGATCGCGGCAAATATGATGATTCTTTGTGTTTGAATTAGGAGGTGGGAAATGCGGTATTCAAGAGCTATTCAGGGGTTTTAGAAAGTCTGGCTTATAATGTAACATCTCGGTTCCTTTACTCCCGCTTCATTTCCAGTCAAACCAAAATTTTCTCTAAACCAGTTTTAAACCTATCTTATTTAAACATTTTACCCTAATTACATAGCTTTTTTCCCATCTCTTTTTCTCTCCACTTGCCGCCATCCTCAGACATAGAATTTCGAGTTCAAAGTCTATGGGAGAAGAGAGAAAAGAAGGAAGAAGAAGTACGCTATGCAGTCTCTGCAGAAGGCAAACTTGACATGTTGTGGGAGAACAGAGAGACGACCACCAAATCATCAAAGAACGATCTACTTTTTCTATAGTAATTGCTACGCTCATAGATCACTCATATCCAACAAAAGAATTGTCATTTAGAGTTCGCTACTGAAAATTATGGCTATTCTCTCGAGGTGTACCTCTGCAGATCGGATCTGCGACCAAATAGGAAGAAGAAGACGATCAACTATACATATTGTGTCTGATCGGGGCAAAACTGGATCTGTGGCTATAGGACATCTAAGGCTTCAGTCTGAACGGTCAGATCTTGAAGCTAACGGTTAGTTTGAGAGTTATAACTTCGTTTCTAAGTGACCGCGAATCTGTCAGATTTTCATATCTGCCTAGTTTTGGTGTAAAGGATGGTTGGTTGATCTAGAGGTTGTTTCTTCAGTTGATTTTCTCTAAGAATATTGTAGGCTCTCATATCATCCACTGTTAAAAGGAAAGCCAGGTTCGGTTTCATATGAAGGGAGAAGCGTACCTCTGAAGTTGATGCAGCGAATCTGTCCACCGTAAAAAAGCTGAGTTCGGCGTTGTTCTTCTGCTTATGGCCAAGGTGAGGATGTATTCTAAACTCTCTGTGTCTAGAATTTATTTTAGAATGGTATTCTAGGGTTAAACCGGCCAGTGTCTAGCTATATGTCACGGCACAAACATTTGTTTTGTATTATGTATGTGCGATGATACTCCTATACACCTAGAGTGCGATTGCGTGTTTGGTCGTTAAGTCGAGCCTATGTAGATGAATGTGATTGATGTGCTGAGAACCTATAACTATTTAAATAAGGAATAAGGTTAATACGACATTGTATGAGAATTGCGTGAGAGGCGAGAAATCGCATATTAATCTGGTGATGTGATCTCTAGGATGAATATTGGGTTGTTATTCGGGAAGAGGAAAAGGTGAAGGGCCCTGGATGAAATTTTGTGATGAGCTGTGTGATGAAACTTTGTGATCAATTATGTGATTAGCTGTGTGATGGAGTTGTGCCTTGGTGTGGGAAGGAGAATGTGAAGTACACTAGTTAGTTTAAGATTGTGAAATTGTGAATGTCTATATGTTGTGAATGATAGTAATTGCTTGCGCAGTACGTTATGTACTTGTTCGGTGGTGCGATTTAGGTTTAGACTCCTGGGCTAAGCTAGGTTTAGGGCAACGAGGTTTAGGCTATGTTCTCACTGAGTGACTTGTGTCAAGAAAGTCACTCATCCCTCTCCCTTTTCCCTTTTCCCCTTTTGTGTTTATTTTGCAGGTTACTAGTTAGAAGTGACGTTTAAAGTGGAAGTTGGTGGTTTTACGAAAGGATTTGCTCGGTATTCACTGATTAAAACTGAACCGGAAGGTTCGGGTGTTACAAAGTGGTAACAAAGCCTAGGTTAAAGGCCACTCCGGTTCTGACTCGGAGGGCCATAGTTTTTCAAAAGATAAAAGCTTTTCAAGTTTACTTAGTATTTGTCATGACATTAAAAGTTTATGAAACTATTGATTCCAAAACACCAACTTCGACTTTAATCTAGCTCCTAGCATTAGGGCTTCTTTCGGGTGTTTGTTACGCGAGCGGTGCTAATGACGTGGACTTCGAAGCTTGGCCTGGAGCAACGACCGGAGGATGTGATTCAAGGACGACCATCAAGAGGAGGCTACAAGTTCAGATTCAAAGTCTTAGGTTGAAGATTTGGCCCATAAGTTAGGGTAGATTTTAGAATGGGGTTTGAAGATTTAGTACTTTTCTTCTGTGTGTGTGTGTTGCTTGTTAGTTAGATCGTTCGAGTTCTTCTTTGAGATGTAAATGAAGAGTGGATCTCATGGTGTGATTGGATTGAGTTCGAGTTTGAGTCAAGTAATTTTAGTTTAAGGTTTCAAGTTGCACCAGGAGAAGGATAAGATGAAGACTTGGTTCTTAAGGAGAGCGTTTGTTCAAAATCCAAGGAGGTTCACGCATCTGTGGGAGGATATAAGTGACACAAGGAGTTGTTGAATTCAACGAAGAGTTGGTGGGGATAACATCAATCAAATCTAAGGAGTGAGAGCTAGCTAAGTAAGGACAACTTGGATGGATCACCCACTACAAGAAATCAGACAGTTAGAGACGGAAATTTGGTTCGTCTCTAA
>OVAN01014100.1:0-12304 GCA_900406275.1 Anastatica hierochuntica | reverse complement strand
TACCCAATTTGGAAACGACCTCCTAGTTTAATGTGCGGTTGACAAAAAAAATATATATATTTATTGGAAAATCAAGAAATGATAAATATTTTGGTATGCATTGTATCTCATTTGTTGGTTTGACGGTACTTTAATTATTACATTAAATAAACTTTTCTATATGTATAAGTTAAAATTTTAATTTTTATAATTTTTATCTTTATATTTATGATTTTAAATAATATATTATAAGTAATATAATTTATTATCTGTTTTATTTATTTTAATTTAAATTTATTCTAATATCGTTAATTCATTTACACTATACTAATATATGTATTTCGCATTGTTTATTATCCATTTTACCATTCGACTACTTATTTCACTATGCATGTTATTTATGTTACTATTCAAATTTTATCTCGCATCGCTTATTTAGGTAATGAATGGAGTCATGTTGGCGGTGCGGCTTTTAGAGTCTAACAAAAAACTGCCTCTTTCCACCACTCAAAAATATATAAAATTATTGTGGTTTTTTTAAATAGTGAGTTTTATCCGTGCACAGTTTTTAAAACGGTGAAAAAGGCAGTTCATAAGACAGAAAATGTAACAGATAAAAAAAGTGTCGTTTTATCACACACACCGTTTTTTGCCTTTTATTTTTAATCGACTGAGAAGATTATATTAGAGAAATTTAAAGTAGCCTAACAAACCATAAAATAGAGCACACAGAAAAAACCAACTAAAAAATAGAGCACATCAAGAGAAACAAAAAACAGAGCATCAAATCAAAAGCAAAGTCACACAGGTACCAAAAAACAAAACAAGCTCGTTACAGACCGATAAGCTAAACTCCATTAAACGCAATTGGTTCCTCTGCTTCTAGAATTTTCGCTAGTCAACTAGGAGGCCCCGTAGCAATGTAAGATTGTTGGCGGTCTTCCATAGTTACACTACGAGCCACAAGGAAAGCACTTCTATTCGTTCGAACTATCTCTGATAAGCATGACCACTCAGGTATCCTGGTTAAAGCAGTTTTCAATTCAACTCCATAACTTTTAAAGGCAGGCCATTCTGCTGGTTGCATCACTGCTCCAATAAGCTCCTTAGCTTCACATGCCAAGATGACACGAGACACCTTGTGGCTTCCAAAACTCTCAATTGCTTAAAGGAATCCTCTATGTTTAGCTTCAAGCAAAGAATCAATCTGACTAAAAGCATGCCCACTATGAGAGATAACATTACCACCAGAATCTCGCAAAATCCAAGAGCCTCCACCTAAGTTCTTCTTTTTCGACCAAGAAATACCAACGTTACATTTCAACCAAAGAGGACAAGGAGGAGGAGACCAAGACTTTACTCGCGGTTGAGTAACATTAGACTGAGTTCGATCCTGATTAGTGTCAAATTTTTTAGCAAAGAGCCATTCCTCTGCATCACCATAGATCTTCTGAAAACTCTCCTTTACTCTGAATTATTTCCCTTCAAAAACCAATTTGTTCTGATTTTTCATAAAACCCAAAGAATCCATGGAAAGTTCTGTCGATTCTCCGTGGGAAGAGTAAAAGAATTGCAGAGATCCAACAAATAGTTGAAGTTAACATAGACAGAAGTAGGATGAGAACCATTCTCTAGAGCAGGGAAGTTAGCCATAGCCCAAGTTTGTCGTGCCTTAGTACATGAGAAAAGAATATGATTTACACTCTCCCCGTCCAATCCACATATCAGGCAGGTTGAATCCACCCTTAGACCTCAATAATTTAATGCATCAGCAACTCCCAAAGCCCCCACTAAAATATTTCATAGGAATATCTTGATTTTAGAAGCTGTACAGAGCTTCCAAACCTGCTCTTTCAATGGATTCAATGACGGTCGCACCTCTGCTTCTGTATATGTTCAGAGTTACGAATCAGATTACACAGCCAATAACTTGACTTAACCAAATATTTATCATCTCGATTATGTCTCCAAGTCCAGTAATCATCACTATCAAGTGCATGCTTCAATAGGAGAATCCTTTGTACATCTGCAGGGAAAAAGAGTTCTGCTAACTTTTCGCGATTCCAGGAGGAAGTAGTTGGATCAATGAGATCCTGAACTAATAAATTCAGCTTTATATGTCGATTCATGATCAAAGGATGCCACATAGTACCATCCAAAATCTAAGGATCGAGCCAAACTCTAGTGGATTTCCCATTACCAATCATTTGTTTAAGACCCCTCAATAATCAATCTCGACCATGTAATGAGCTTCTCCAACCAAAAGATGGGCTCTTACCAAGAAAGGCTGACAGGTAGCTACCATCAGCAAAGTAACGACTCTTCAAGATAGAGGCAAAAAACTATCACGAGCAGAAAAAATATACCATGATTGCTTAGCTAGAAGAGCTAGATTAAATGACTCAACGGCCCTACAACCCAAGCCACCATTTTCTATAGGGAGACACAACTTGTCTCAGCTTACCAATGCATTCCTTTTTTATCTTTAGCACTACTCCACCAAAAAGCAGAGAGAGCACTTGTTAGATTCGAGCACGTAGCTTCGGGCAACTTGAAAATAGACATAGCATAAACAGGCATAACCAAAGCCACAGCTTTGATGAGCACTTCTTTGCCACTCTGCGAAAAGAAACGAGATTTCCACCCATTTAAATGATGTTGGAGTCTCTCATGAATATCATTCAGCATCTCAAATTTGGAACTACTAAAACACTCTGGAAACCCCAAATAAGTCCCAGTCCCACCTTCATTCTGAATCGTAAAACACTGTTTGATTTGAAGCTTAAGAGATTCTTCTATCTTTGAACTGAAAGTAATGGAAGATTTCGTTGCATTGATGACCTGACTCGATGCCATACTGAACATCACACTGTTTAATTGACGGATTACAGAGAAAAATACTATCATCGGCAAATAGAAAATGATATACCATGGGGCCATTATCTCAAAAACGTATGCCTACCAGCCGACCTTCTTGTAGCTTTAGAGAGCAAGTGGATAAAGCCTTCAGTACAGAGAACAAATAACAGAGGAGACAACGGATCTCATTAATAGAGACTACGCTCCAGGACAACTTCACCATGTCTCTGGCCATTTATAAAGACTGCATAACTCACTGACTTAACAGCAAACAACACCAACTCAATCCATTTCTCATGAAATCCAAGCGCTTCAAAGAGACGTTAAAGATAGATCCATTCCACATGATTGTACACCTTTGACATGTCGGTTTTAATCACTAAATAAGATGAGGATACAGTCGGATGAGTTCTCAAATTGTGGACTAGCTCATGTGCGACAAGGATAATGTCGGAAATCAATCTCTTCGCCACAAAGGCAGATTGTTTCAGAGAAATCAAATCTTCCATGAAAGGTTTCAAACGAGCAACAAGTATTCAGGAGATGATTTTATACAAAAAAGCACAAACTGATAGGTCGCATATCTGACATGATCACCGAAACTTCCTTCTTTGGGATAAGGCAAACCAAGGTGTGATTCCAATCTGATGGAAAAGAACTAGAAACGAAGTAATCAAATACCTCATTCGTAACTTTATTTCCAATGATATCCCAATACTTTTAGAAAACCCATCCACTCATACCATCGTAACCTGGAGCCCGTGAAGGGCTGATAAAGAAAACCGCTTGATATACTTCCTCTCTTGAGACCTCACGGATCAAAGATAAGTTCACCACAAGAGAGACACGTCTCTGGAAAGCTGCGAACATGTCAGGAGTTTTCAAAGCAGTAGACGATCGGAACTGCTTTTGAAAGTGATCAAAGGCAACTCCTCCTTTAGCCTCCTCGGACTGGTGGGTATGACTTGCATCATCAATCAGCTTCGGAATCAATTAATGGGCACGATCACTCTTAACTAAAGAATGAAAGTATTTTTTGTTATAATTTCCAGCATTCAACCACTTCTCACAACTTCTACTCTTCCAATATTGTTCTTCTTCCCGATAAGCAAGCACCAGTTCACGCTTAAGAGTTGTCATGTGTCCAAAACAAGGAGAAAAAGAAGTAGATTCAACCTCCAAAGCAGCATTTAACTGTTGTATTCGATCAAAGGAGTTAACAGAATTTTGCTTTTTCCACTTACTAAGTCCCTTTCGACAGTCACTAAACTAGAAAATCATAGATAGAGACGAGAGGCAGGAGCTGTTCTCCCACGCATGAGCAATAACTTCACGAACTTCATCTTTCTCTATCCATCTATGATCAAACCTAAAAAGCCCACAATTTTTGTTCTTTTCCTCGAGTAAACGCAGCAAAATCAAACGACGATTCGAACCGATATGATCTAAGAAAGCCTGTTGAGATTTGGGAAACTTAACAAACCAATTGTGACTCTCAGAAGCTCTGCCCAATTAGCTTTGAATTCACTGCTTGTGACGCATCCCCGCCCAAGTGAACCCATTGCCTGTGCTCGGAGGCTCACTCATATCACAGATTTTCAACATCTCCAAGAAAGGCGCAAAAGAAGTTGTGTTGCGCAAAGGACCACCTACTTTTTCATCATTGTGCAATATTTCGTTGAAATCAACCATCATGCACCAAAATTCTTTGAGAGCTAGCCCAATGCGAATTAAACATTCCCACACAAGGTGGCGAAGTTTAGAACAAGCTCGCCATATACACAAGAGAGAAAGAAATAATAACTACAAAATTGAACACCAATATCCAAAAGATTCTTATTTACAAATTGAAAATTCAATTGTACACTACTTTTCCAGAAGACCGTTAACCCACCACTCAGACCAACAGGCTCAACTGTGAAAACATGATCATAAACTAACAAAACTTGCAAATCCAACAACACATTACGCTTATTTTTAGTTTTCATAAAGAACAAAATCTCCGGAAAGAATTCGCGACGAAGCTCCCGAAGACAATTAATTGTCAGGTACGGACCAAAGCCCTGACAGTTCCAGCTCAATATTCTCATACTTGACTCGATCGTTCCTCACCCGGAACTGTCTTTTTCTCCTTCAGCTTAGCTAGCTTGGATGGAGTGCTCGTAGCTTATATCGCCTTTCTCTTGTACGTAATATTCACAGACTTGTTTGCTTTCTGATTTGTGGGATGCATTATTACTGCCAATATATGACCTTTAGAAAGTCGTTTAGGTCCTCTCTTCAAAGTCGAAGAGGTCCCGGAAGAGCTCGCTTCAAAAGAAGCATCTCCGTAAATCGTAGAACCCCTCTGAAAGAGATATCTCTCCACCATTGCGTCTATTACCAATGGAAGAGACAAGGAAATACCCGAAACACGAGCACCAGGCGACCCAGACCTTATAACCGAATCCATTAGCTTGTCATTCAGAATTAGAGGAGATGAGTTGCGCTCTCAGGATTCAAAATTAAACACAATACCCTTTCCCTTATCAGTATCCGTGTGAAAAATAAGGACAGGCTCGAGACTCAACAAAGATGTTCAAGCAATCGGATCCCTCTCAGCTTTCGTAACGGAACTCTGAATCCTCAGGACCGAGCTCTGCGTTTTGTCTCATCATCAACCATCAAGTATAGCCGCATCTCCTGAAGAACTTGAGGAGCAATCTTGTGCCTTCCTGTGTGTAGATCTTTACCCACCTGAGCTTCAGATAGAACTCCCAATAGTGGATCACCAGAGGAAATTATTTGCTAAAATTTATCCCCAGCAGACTCATGTTCATTTGATTGGACCGTAGCCTGTGGTCGGACCTGGAGTAGCAAAGGAAAATTAGCCTTATCATGTGTAAACCTCCGGCAAATATAGCAACGCTTTTGCACTCTCTCGAAATCAAAAAGAAGCTTCACCGTTCCTCCATAGTGCATAGTGATCACCTTGGAGCGTATGACCGGCTTTTACACATCAAAAAGTACACGCACACGCACATGATCTTTCCTTTGAGTGCTAGAAAAATCAAAAGCGACCTCAAGGACTTGATCAGCAAACTCTCTGAAGACAGTGATTGCTTCTTTCGTAAAAATTTTGACCGGAAAGGTGCGAATATGGACCCAAACAGGTAGAAACTGAAGATAGTTCTCTGATTCAGTTTCATACCAACGCTCCCTCACGACAGACCAATCCTTAAAAATCCATGCTCTCTTTTTAAGCACCTCTTCCATGTCCTCTTTATACTCAAAGATAAACTAAAAACAATCTTTACTCAAGGCCACCCTCTGAACTCTGTCAGACGCTCGGAATTTCCACGCCAAGTTGAAGATGAGATCTTCAATAGGTTTAAAGGGTGGGTTAAGTGTTCTCCCAATAATGCTGAGAACATTTCGTTCATAGGAGTAAAATTTGGGGGTATCCAGAAGACTAAAAGGTTCCTCTTCCTCCGCCAATGACATAGCCCTTAAGGCTTTCTCTATCTCTGAATCTATAGCAAAAAAAAAAGAACTAACTCAAAAGTAAAAACACTCTCAGAATCGAAAAAGAGTAAAAAACTGTTTCTGGGATTCTGCAGGTAACTGACGATATTCAACCTCAATCTTCAAACACAAACACAAAAAGGAGCAGTTAAACGAGATTCAACAAAAGAAAATTGATTTTCCCATTCTTTTCCACTAAGTCTTCAACTGACACGTTTGTTTTTGAAACAAAAGCTTCAACTAACCTAAAGACCAAACCTTCTAAATGAGAAAGAGAAGCCTGCGTCCACCACCGCTTTTTTATCTTTTAAATATTGTTTATATTTATTGCATCTACCTATACTATTATTAATTACAAAGTCAAAAGCTGACGTGGCGCTCATACAGAGCGAGTTGATGACGTGGTGTCGCAAAAAAAATGTAGCAGCCAATAGCTTTTAATAATTAGAAAACTTCATGAATGGTAATCTAATCGGGAGGAAAGAAGTTTACAGAAGTGATCTCTCAAGAGCAAGATCTCGCAGCACGTGCTAGACAGTCCGCTTTTGAGTTCAATAAACGCAGAATTAAAGAAATAAAAAAAAAGGAAACAAACAGCGAATGGTGCAAAAATCACCAATAAAATTGGAGAATGCTAGCCATTTTTCAGATGAATGTAGGGGTGAGCAAAATACTCGAACACAAAGAAGAGAACAGAATCATACCCAAAAAGCAATACCAAACCAAAAGCAAAACCCATACAACACCCAAATAGATCCTAAACTTCAATATGCAAAGAACCGAACCCGAACCCTGTCTGAACCGAAATATTTCGGGTACCCAAAAATATCTCAGCTATAATAATAAACTTAAATATATTAATTACTTTTAGATTTAATATCCAAAAATATTCAAAACATTTGAAAAAATATATACAAATTATTCGATAGTACTACAAAATACATAAAATAACCAAAAATAGTTTTAAAAAAAAACACTTGAAATACAGAAAATAATTACCATGTTTTCATCCAAATATCTGAAAAGAAACGATTTTCATGTTAATCGTAGGTATTTGGTCATATATTGTTTATTTATTTATTTTTATTTAATTTTTAGATTTTTGAGGGTTTTAAGATGCACTTGGAATTTCAAAATTTTTACATAATTTAAACGGGTATCGAGACTGAACCGTACCCAAAAAAATAAATACTCGAATGGATTTTGAACCTCAACCCGAAAACACGAAACCCGAATAGAGCCGAATCGAACCCGAACGCATACCCGAGTGCCCATCGCTAGGGAAAGAACAATGGAGATAAGTTGTGTACTATCGGTCTAAAAATCCTAACAATCTATCTTTTTCTCTTGCAGTTCTTGTGTTGCCCAAAGATGGGCTTCCAATTTGCAGTGCAAAGGTAGTATGCTGCCTCTCATGCTCGTAGCTCCGAGCAATCAAATTTGTCCTTCTTGGTCGTCGTAGACCCAACTAAATCATGACCTTGTGTCAACTTGCTTCCAGGAACCATTTGTCTCACATCGTATCTTCTGCTGATTACTTATCGTGTCCACCGATTCTTGACTACTTTCAGGAGGATTCTCTTGAGCACTTATTCATCCTTCAAGATTTTATTTAAATAACTGATATATGAAATTTATTAATCATAATTCAAAAATCTATTATTATTATTATTATTATTATTATTATAAATATAATATATATGAAATAAACATTAAGGTATTGAACTTTCCATTATTAAAACATCTTTATAGTATGATTTAATGAGTTTGTGAAATGTCTAATAATCATTTTTTTAATATAGTTATGTCGGCAAGGCGTTGACAAAACACGAATCCGTCGAAACGAACAAATATACCATCTCATGCAGAAACTTCAACTCCTTCTATAGAAACAAAATTAAGGGTAAAAAAATCCTCCTCTAAGTTATGATTTGTGCATTTCATTTTTCACTGGATAATATTATAATTTGAAAATTTATAGAACATACACACAAATAAAAAATTTATGTTCTATTTTCAAATATGAAAAAAATTGACATTGTATAATATGGTTTTTAAAAGTCTGTAGAACACAGACAAATTCAAATGGTCCTATGAACAAGAGAAAATTTTGATTGAATTACTCAACGAAACAATTGTCATGAATAATTACACTATTAAAAATCCTACGAAAATTGTTAGGGAGTATATGGTTGAAAATTTCAATCGAGCATCCACTATGAATGTAAATTATGTTTCTTCAAAACCAAGTTTAATGAATTCAAGAAAAAGTATAAGAGGTGGAAGACTCTTATGAATTCAATTGATATCAACATTGATTCTGCTACATCAATGATATATGCATCAAATGAATGGTGGAAGGAATGTGAATCTGTAAGTATTTATAACTTATATGGTCATTAAAATATTTAAAAATTTTTAGATATCACGTAACGTAATGGTTATGTGTGTGTATATATATATATATATATATAGATGCAGATTATTAAAATGTTTTAAAAGAAAACTGTCAGAGTTTTGGGATGTGGTGTAACGATGTTTTGTATTACACGATTTTTATTCACAATCTCAATATTTTGTACGTTAACAACGAAGAGAATTGATAAATGAAGATGTAAATTATGACTCAAACACCTGTAACGGGGAAATGCTTGGAACTGGTGGCGGTTCAAAAAAGAAAATAAAATGTCATCAAATATGTTTGAAACTTAGACGTCTTCAAAATAGGGGTTCACTCCTTACCATTTTGCTACATAGTTCAGTTATGTTAATAGTATAAATCATCTCTTACTTAAATTTAAGGTGGTTCACTTGCATCACCTTTCCTCAACGTGGGTTCGCCTCTGCTTGGAACTCAAATTCCTGGAATACAAGAAAACGAAGAAGTATATCGTGCTACAATTGATGATGATAGACGTCAGTATAATGAATTTATCATTGAAATTGTCCAAATTCCTGGTTTTAGACGCCAACCCAGAGGAAGACAAAAGTCACAATCAATTGATAGACTTCAGAGTATTTCAGAAAGACCTTTGAAAAGTACTCGAGTCTCTATTAGAAGAGATTCGCGAGAAAGCCGTAGACAAAAATCATTTTAAACAACCATACAAGACACAATCAATGGTTATAAAGATTTCCAATGACAAATTTGCAAAAACTTCGTCCAAGCGGTTTTAACCAAGAGGATTATGATGAGTTCAAAAAGACAGAAATGATATTCCTTGCTCTAAATCTTCCAAAACATACTAAATTTTATTGGACATGCATAAAAGCACTAAAAGAGCAAGTATTATGGCGTAGATATTTCACTGATATAGCTTGTGGCACCAATGATAAAGTACAATTATTAGAAGCGATGACTGGTTTCACGGGAAAACCAAGACATTTCCAAACACTTAGGCTCTAGTCCATCATTCTATAGTCCACATTTCGGAGGTTTATCGTCCAACGGTCCATCTTCCTAGAGTAATAATTCTGGAGGACAAGGTTTATGGGGTCCAAGTTTTCCCCAATGGGGACCACCTCCAAATGCTCAATACTGGGAAACTCCGTTAAATGCTCAACAATGGGCCAAATGCTCATCATTGGGGAACACCACCAAATGCTCAACAATGGGGAACACCGTCAAAATCTCATCAGCGGGGAACACATCCAAATGCTCAATAGTGGGGACCACCACCAAATGTTCAGCAATGGGATATCATACACAAAAATTTCATCATGGTAGCCCATCACGATCGACTCCAAGAAATGTTCATTATGGATTTTTAATTGGAGGTAAAGTAAAAATTACTAGGAATAATTGGCAAGATACAGAAGATACATGAGTCGAAGCTTCACCAAACGTTCAACACACATCATCATCAGGTCTCGGTTTCACAAACTATTTTAAACCTCAACATATTTCACGCCCACGTAGAGCATAAGGTATATTTAATATATGGGGACCAAATGAAAGTATGAATGATGATCATGAAATTGTATCAAGAGACAAATAGTAGTCATAATTAAATATTACAATAATGTTCTTAAAACTCTTGATTATGTGATGAAATAAACTATGTTGTTGTAACCTTTATANATATATATATATATATATATATATATATATATATATTGTTTTACTTTTGAATGTAGTGTGTATTGTGCTAATAATATATTTCTTCGTTTGCTTATACTTTTTCAGGTTTTTCGTATATGACAGTTGAGATCACAAGACATAAACAACTCAAGTTACGAAGAGATAATCAAATTGTGAAATTTGAAAAATGAGCAGTTTGGGGAGTTAGTGATACAACCAACATTGAAATATTACGGTCGATATTTTCCACGGGCACCCGTCCAAACCGAAGAAGGTTTGGGATGGAGAAATATATGGCGTCAACTACAACAAGATGATACTGCTTGTCTTCAGCTACTTCCATGTTCCACGAGAGTGTGTGATATGCTATAAAGAAACTATGGTCTACAACCAACGTTAAATGTAAGCATCGAAGAAAGTGTGGCCATGTTTCTATAAATATGTGGACACAATGAAGTGCAAAGAGACGTTGATTTGAGATTTTCGAAAGAAATCAAAAGACAGTGAAGAGAAAATCAAGTGAAGTTCTAAGGGCGATTAAATTACGTGCATGTGATTAAATTAAAACACCGACAAGAGAAGATCTATATTGATTTTCTGAAATGCTTATAATTGAAAGGAGATATTATCCATATTTTGGCGGGTTCGTGGGAGCTATGGATAGAGCTCAGGTTTGCGTAAAAGTGAAGTCGAAGTTACAAGGAATGTATTGGAATCGATATGATACTATATCATTGAACATCATTTCAATATGTAATTTGAATATGCTATTACTTACATGTGGAATGGAGCACCCGAATCATATCACGACACAGCAGTTCTCGTTATGGCACAACAAAGTGATTCAGAGTTTCATGTGCCTCCATTAGACAAGTATTACCTCGTTGATTCTGGCTATCCGAACAGAAAAGAATTTTTTGCTCCATATTTGATCATCCCGAAACATTGTTTTGAGATATCATATGTCGCAATTCAACTCTGCTCCAGCGAAAAATAAAGAAGAACTGTTTCATTGTTGGCATGCTTCTCTACACTCTGCTATCGAGAGGACTTTTGGAATTTGAAAAAAAGAAATGGAGGATTCTTGTGATTTTCCAAGATATAATATCAATGTACAAAATAAATTTATGGTGGCTACAAGGGAATTACATAATTTGATCAAAACTTCAAACTTTTCATATGCATATTTTGCACAAGTAAGGTCAGGGACATAAATCAATATTACAAATAATGAGTTTGATCTACATGACATAGAAGCAGTTGAGGTTGGAGATAGAGAAAATATGAGACGAATAAGAGACCACATTGCAAATATGTATTGGGAAAATCAATAGACGATAACACTCTGGTATGCATTGTACGGCCATTTTTGGATTGACATTACTTTAATTGTTATATCAAATAAACTTTGTTATATGTGTAAGTAAAAATTTTAGTTTCGATAATTTTTGTCTATTTGTGGTTATAAATAATACACTAAGTGATTTTATTTATTGTATTTATTAGAGCTTTAAATTTCAAGTTCTACTAATATTGTTAATTCATTTACATTATGCTATATATATATATATATATATAGAGGTCAAAGTATGAAGAAGTAGATGATGGATCCTTGAATTAGGGTTTTTCGGTTTATATAGATTTCACGAATAGAATATTTCCATATCTTTTAGGAAAGATTGAAATCTTGCAATTATGTGTTTATATCATAATAAAAAGAATATTTCTTTTATTATTCAGAGACCATGGTTTCGGCTCATGACCATGGCTTGAGCCTTGGTTTTCATGATTCCTATTAAGGCTAATCTTGTTTTCTTTAGTCAACTAAAGCTCGACTCTAAAAGAATAAAATTACTTCATCAGTATATATATATATATATA
>OVAN01014099.1:0-12305 GCA_900406275.1 Anastatica hierochuntica | reverse complement strand
TAATTCTCGTATGAAAACTGTAGTAAAAACCGATAAAATATGAATACATCACTCCACCTCACCCGCTACCCGCTTAACCCCGAAAGACTAGAACTAGACCACAACCCCTAAAGAACACAGAAGACACCTAGTGTGCCGCGCAAGCAACTATCATATCAAAAACCTTTGAACAAGTCCTATCCTGCTAGACACTTCTTTTAAATTTTTGAGAAAACACTTTTCCTAGATCTACTAGAAAACATGGGCCCTTTGGCTGCCTCCTCCTCCGACGCGTTCTCGCTCGTCCGATCCCACGGACCTGTAAGTCGCGTGTTCATAAATTTCGGACTCAACCCAACTAACCTGGGCTCCTCTACAGTGACCGACATTCTTTCACTTCCTCAAAACCGGTTTTTCGGGACCAAGGAATTTCTTTCAATGTGCCCAACCTTTTGCTTATGTAGCTCATCCCGTAGCACTCCCCAACCCAGTCTCTTGCTCCCAGAGCTCATCTGGTCAGGGGACCCGGTGTCCCCATCAGCCCTCTAGCTTATTCAGCGCTGCTGATGGATATACAATCTGCCCAAAGGCGCACCTCCTACATGCGTCGAGGAAAGGGCAGTCCACGCGCTTACACGATCCCACAATATATTCTGCACCCACTGCAGGACTATCCATTTTATTCTACTCCTAAAGTCATTTCGCGTAATTCTCAAACAATGCCAATTTAGACCTATTCCTTTTCTTAAGCGACTCTATGTTCTCACAATACGGTTCTAGCCTAGGCTCGACTTAGCGACCTAACAATCAATCGCACTTAGGCGTATAAGATCTTATGTCATATCAATACATAATACATACACTTATTCGTGCCGAGAATTATAGCTGGACACGGACATATACTCTAATTTTAGCCTAACGAAATTAAATGAGCATCGAATGAAATGGGGACGAGAACTCCTCACCTTGGCCTGATCGAAGAGACGACTCTGGAAGGGCTGACTGACGATCCTTCTTCTGTGCTTTTACCCCATGATGACCCTCCGTCATCCTTCTTCTCCTTTGCTGATCCTCCTTTCGAAAAGGGACCTGAAATAGGAACTCGAATCAATCCTTAGACGAGAACCTACTTAAAGAGAAAACTCACTATTTATGGAAACCTTCCATAAATAGAAGTTACCCAAAAAAAGAAACCTTCCCGAAAAGGAAAGTTACCAAAAAGAGAAACATGCCCTAAAACGAAACTTCCTAAAAAGGAAACTCACCAAATATGGAAACCTGCCATATTTGGAAACTTTCCAATACAAAAACTCGGGACCAGGGAGAAAATGATAATTTTACTTACCGAAGGAAACAACGTTCTCAGGAACGTTTTTTGTTGTCTGCAACTCTTTGGAATCCTCGAACTCGAGCTCTTCCACTTCCTTTTGACGCGGACAGATTCACTGCACCAACTTCCGGGACGCGATTCTCCACTCATATGAACCCAAAATCGGTTTTCCTTTTACCGGAGGATTCATATTAGTCCCTACATTGAACAAACAGAAGATAAGCTTGGAAATCCTCTGTTAACTCAACCAAACTCGAAAAACACACCAACATGCCAGTTCTGGAAATCCGACAGATTCTCTAGCACTTAGAAACAAGCTTATAACTTTAAAACTAACTGTTAATTCCTCGATCGGAACAGTCAGATTATAGCTACGAATGTCCACTATCCGTGAGCTCTAGTTTCACTCCGATCGGACTCCAATTTCTCTCGGAATCTCCCTTCAAACTGCACAGATGCCTCTCAGTAAACACCTATAACTGTCAGTAGAAAAAATCGTAATTGCATTCTGTAAAATGGAGAACGAAGATCGACGAGTCATTTACCTTGTGCTAAAATTTCAGATCGAACACTATTGATTTAATTGGTCGTTCGTTGCTTTTCCCACGACATATATGTCTGCTTTCTGCAGAGACTGCATAGCCTTCATCTCCTTTTTCCATTTCCCTCTTCTCTCTTGCTCCAAAGGCTGCGAAAATCTCCGTCCCTCTTCTCTCTGATGTTGTCGACAGCTGGAAAGTTTTGGAGAGAAAAAGAAGAAAAATACTTAGGTTTTTAGGATTAAATAGAGAGGGTTATGACTAGGTACGGTCCGGTTTGAAGACAAATGGTTTACTGAAGAAAAACCGGGATTAGAAAAACCGGGTGTTAAAGTTTATTTCTCCTTTTGTATTTGATTTTGAGATTTAAAATTTATCAATGAATGTTAATTCACTTATTTTTTTTTATTATTTCTTTAAGAGCATCTTTATCCCAAGCTCTTAAGTTGGGATTCTACAAAAAAAAATAAAAAAATGAAAACAGAGGAAAGAGAGTAACAACCAGTCCTTAAAACCCTTAAATAATAGCTGATCTTAAACATCATTCTCCTTCTTCTTCCTTGTTTTTTTTTCCAAACAACTAAAATACTTAAAATAATAATAAATTAAATTTTTAGAAATCCACAAAAGTTCTAAGGGATAAAGATGTTCCAAGACCAAACAAACTTCTATGTTATACCGATACGCTTTGTTACATATTACGGTCATTAAAAGCTCAAGTTCATTGGGGACTTAGTGATCAACTTCCATCCCCTAAAGCAATTTTACGATATAACTCTGGTTTGTGGTTATCCAAGGTGAAATTAGTCAAGAATTATTCGAAAATAATTATAGATTAGCCACATTTTAAATTATTAAAGTTTCAAAAAGTTAATAATTTATAATAAAACTCTTTGGTATTTTTCAGATCAGCTTCGTTATTAAGTTTGCATAACTTTTTTCTTCTTCATCGTCAATCACGTATCAAAATTAAGTTTACCACGATCATTTCTGTTGTGTTGAGGAAAAAAATCTTGTAGTTGATCATCGAAACCGATTGGAAATACCGAGAAAAATAACCAAATCATGAAGTTAACATAGGTCATTTAACATATACGTACGCTAGGAATTGAACCAAACCGAAATATTTTAGATACCCGAAAAGAACAAAAAAAAAATTAAAAATACCTAAAAGAAATCAAAAATATCCGAAAATATTCAAAAATTTAAACCCAAATAGTTACTTTTTATTTGAAACCGAACCGAACCGAACCGAAAGCCTCTCAGATTCAATATGGTTCCAAATTTTAGCAACCAAATTAGACGCAAGCCGAATTAACAGAACTGAATGTCTACCCCTACATATACCATAAAGTTTATAAAACCAAATAAAAAGAGAGATGTATATTCTTTATGCTTAGTTACTATGTTAGCATTATAAGATTTGTGAAATCAAACCATGCCGTGCATGACACAGACCAACACCTAGTATATATATTATATGAAAAGTTGTTTGTTGACGTGGGGAACTCACAGGATTTGTGAGTGATGTGGCGTAATTTTAAAGCTCACTGGTTTGTATTTTTTATTTAAAAAAAGGTTTTTGCTTATGCATCACATTCTAAGTTACTATCTATGATTTTTCGCTATGACAAATGGTCTCGCTTTTGTAAAAGACTATATTAACCTACTGGAAATTATAGTATTTATCAAAATCGAAAAAATAGCTAATCGCCGGTTTGTATTAGTTTTGTTTTAAAAAAGGTATTTGCTTATGTGTCGCGTTCTGAGTGACTACAAAAGGGTCTCGCTTTTGTAAAAGACTATATTAACCTTACTGAAAATTATAATATTTATCATAATCAAAAACAAATTAGCTACCTCGTGTTTATCTTAGCGCAATCGTCGTTTTTTATTTTTATTTATAAAGAATAATCAGCTCGTGTTTATCTTATAACATAGCTATAAAAGTTAAACATTTTCTAGAAAATACGGTCAAGCTTTGTCTAAGAGAAAGCCAAATTCAAGTTACTAAAATTTGTTTGTTCTTCTCTTCCACCCTTTCTTCATCTTTGTCGGTGGCGATCCAAGTTAATGATCCAAGTGGGATAATAAACTGTCTATTCATCTTCTTTTTTTTATAATACACCAATGATTAATTTTGAATCAATAGAATTAAAAGAGTTTATGAAAATAGCGAAAGAGTTTATTATAGTACGATAAACATGTTTTTTTTGTTATTTTTAGAGTTTGCAAGAATTTATTTTTAATACATGTATTATAATAATGATTCAGAACAAAACGTATATCTAAAAAAGTTTTGTTTATAATCAACAAAAGGTTTCATGGTTTTTTAGGTCTTATTAGATGTGAGTTTTAGGAGATTCTGTACTTCACTTTTTTTTAAATCATAAATAGAAACTCAAAACGTTATAGAAAATATAAAAGTATGAGAATTATGATACTGCGCAATATCTACATCTATGATGTTGAGTTTCGATTTATGGTTCTTTTGGTTTTCGATAAAAAAAAACAGATTGAGAATCTCTTTTGAGATTTTGTACATCTTTCTTATATTCGTGTGCTTTTGAATAAATGATTATAATCAAAGTCCCTTCAAAAAGTTGATTTATGTCTTCTTAAATACACTTTTTCTCACGAATAATTGTATGTTGCACTTTTCAGAGTTCAATCAAATATCTGGTTTAAAATTTTTGATCAACGACGAAGAAGGAGGTTTCAAAAAATTGATAATAGAGCGTGGTTATCTTTTACTCTGTGTTATTTAACGTTTATCATTTTTTTAAAAAGGGTTAAAATTAATTTTCTCTATCAACCAGGGAGATGGTATTAAAATGGCAATATTTAATTTGCAATGTTTTGTAGATTTTTCTGTAAGGTAGTTTGGTGCATTGAAAAATTCATAATGGGTCGTCGAGGATCTGCTTGCACCGCCTAGTGTGCTTTTGATTTTTAATTTCTTTGTTTTAAAAAATGAAAACATTTTTTCACAATACCTACTACAACTTAGATTAACTTAAAAACGATATGTATCAAAATGTATGTTTTTTGGATCAGTTTTTCAAAAAATTGCCATGCCGTGCATGTGCAAGGGCCACCATCTAAGGTACTTAACAAAATTACCCAATTACCCAGTTAAAAAAAAAAAACAAATTTAGGGTGAGATAATTAATCATATAATTAAAGTTTGCTAAATAATAAAAATAATTTTTTTCTAAATTAATGTTATAAATGAAATAATAGTTTTTATATTCTGTATATTACTTTTATTTGTCATAAGTAGGTGTTGGCATGGTTAGATTTCATAAATTTTATCTTATAGTTAAACGTAGGAGTTAAACTCTAAATTCACAAAAAAATTTCAGTCATGATATCTTTTTTGATTTTATCGAGCTATTCACTTTCTTATCAATCATTAACATTATAAGATTTAAAGACGTAGGGAGGACCTTTTATTACAAGAAATAGAACCAATCTATATTATCTATATTTTTCTCGTGGAAATTTCGATGTAAATCTACACCAATCAAGTTTTATTTGTGTGACACCCAACTCTAGACTCCTTTTTTTTAAACCTTGGTGACTTCTCATTCATGTGTGTTTTATTTCAGAAGACTGATTATCTAAATGCAATATTGCTAGAAAGCTATTTGTTTTTAGGTTGGATTGATTTGTCTTATGTAAGATATGTGAATAGCTTCTTAAGCATGAAACTTAAGAGTTAAAAGACATTGTTCTAAGAAGCTCTCATTTTGCTTATATTGTCATGAAATGCAAATTCCACGACCTTAAGAAATTATGAGTCCACCACCTTAAATAAACTCTAAGATTATAACCTAATATTTATACACAACAAGGACAATCATAACAAATAAAATTCTATTATTCGAATGATGGGAAAATAAGTTTTTTTTTTGAAGATTACATCAAAACATCGAGGATCAATGTATTTATTATGCAAGATTTCTGAGTTGCATTAATTCTCATGCTGCCTAGAAAGAATCAATATTAACATCAACCAAGAAAACTTTTATAAGATGTGATTATTGGTACGTTCTCAGTATGTATTTTCTTTAAAATCACTTAAAATAATTAATTTTTTTTAACCGGACTACATTGAGGTTACCATTCTTGTCATATGACCAGCTCATAGCGCTACCCGGTGCTATAATCATGTCTATTATTTAGATCATACCTTCAGTGACGTGAACCAGACCTGGCGATTGTGCAAAGTGTAGACGGATAACAACATCCTTTGTTTTGAAATGGGAAGCAAATGAAGGTGGACCAGGAATGGCTACAAACACGTGGCTTGCATTTTAGAGGAAAGGGTACTTTGAAACTGCAAGATTTAGTTTCAAAAGAGTCAAGATTTTTGTCATCAAATTATTGGTTTACCTGAATATAAGTCTATAACACATACATCTTGGTCTGAGGAAGATCCTTCAATACTTTTCTTTCTCTCTACCGCCTCTTTTCCTTCAAAGACCTCCTTCTCCGATTCTTCATGGAAGGTTGTTGGTATAAAGGTAAGTCAGAAATGACATTAACACATGGAAAACCTAAGAACAAGATTATTGGGGCTCTTAAAAAGATTCTCTTATAAAAAAATTTTTTTTAATGAAAGGGTTCTAAAAAACTAAGAAACTCATGTGAAAGTCTCTTAAACAAGACACTTTCACATGAGTTTCTTAGTTTTTTAGAATCCTCTCATTAAAATATTAATTTCTTTTGGCTAAGGGCATGTTCAATGCTAAGAACCCCTTTGGGGTTCTTAGTTATTTTTTATTAATTTTTTTTAAAATATTTGGGGTTCTTAGCAATTTTTGCCTATTATTGCAAGAACCCCATTGGGGTTCTTAAATAATTTTTTTTACTTAAACAAAATCCGAAATATTTTTGAGTATTTTTAGAAATATTTTCGGGTATTTTTGAGTATTTTTAGGTATATTTTCGGGTATTTTGGGTTCGTATCAGAATATTTTAAACGATCCGAAACGGATCCGAAACTCCAAAAATCGTAAACATATCCGTATCATATCCAAAAACTGAAAAAAACGGATATGAAACGGAGCCAAAACGGAACCGAAACGGATATTTTCGGGTATTTTGGATTCATATCGGGATATTTTAAACAGATCCGAAATGGATCCGAAACTCCAAAAATCGTAAACATATCCGTATCATATCCAAAATCTGAAAAACAAAAAAAAAACGGATATGAAACGGAGTCAAAACGGAACCGAAACGGATATTTTCGGCTATTTTGGATTCGGATCGGGATATTTTAAACAGATTTGAAACGGATCCGAAACTCCAAAAACCGTAAATGAATATGTAATGAATCCAAAAACCGAAAAATAAAAAAAAACGGATTTGAAACGGATCCGAAACGGATTTGAAAATGAAATTGTTCTGACAAAAAAAACAAAAAAAAAATCTTAAGAGCCGGTTCTTAACTAAGAGCTCGAAGAAACCGTATCTTGCGTTTTTCTATTTTTTTAAAATTAAAATATTGCTAAGAGTTGCGGTTAAGAAACTGCATTAAACATGCTCGAAAGCAAGACTCTTACTTTCTGTTCAAAGTCTTCTTGGTCAAACCAAAAATATTTGCAATACAACAATTTTAAATAAAATTGTTACATCAAACCAAACTCAAGATGCACAGAACTAAGAGGAGAAAACGCATCGTGTTGATTTTTTGATCTGCCGTTCCCATATCATATGTTCTTTAGGACATTGGATCTACCAATCTGTTGAGTTATGATAGGAGGAGAAGAAGAAAAGAATCGCTGAGATGAATGCTTGCAAAGTTTTGAATTTGTGGGTTCACAAACCGAGTGCTTTGAAAAATAATATGTTTTAGTAACACCAAGTTGTTCTAATATTGTGGTGCTTTCTTATCACAGCTCTAAGGATTTTAAACCAAGACTGTTTGTGCTTTATCCAATCTAGAAATCATCTGATGAACACAAAATTTATATGCATACATACCATGATTTGTCGTTGAACACGTTTTCACGGAGCTCAATGTCAGTTGTCTCTCCTCTTGTTTTTAGTACCACACAACTTTTTTGAGGCAATTCCCTGCATTATATAGTCATTAGTTTGATTTACATCTCGACATAAGTTAAGAATATATCAATAACTTACTTTCGCTAGATGAATTCGATGTAATGAGATCGAAAGAGCTTTATCTTATAGCCATGTACGTATGGAGAATGATTTTTTTTTTATTGAAGTTGCCCATATAGACTACTCTTATAGCCAATTGATCATAGTGTAATGTTTAGCAGCTAAAGAGATTTTCTTTATTGCAGTTTTGGAAAATCGACGGGAAGGAGCTTAAGGTTAAGCTAGACAAAGATTGGATATTGGGAGAATTCGAGGATTCATCTGGTTAGTTTATTGTTTCGCGTTGTTTCATACTCATAAATATTTTAGTTTCAGTCAACATTTCAAAGGATTAAAGCAATGGATTTATTAATACCTTGTTTATCATGCCACGGTCAATAACCGAACTGCTTACGCTCTTGAACAATTCAAACTGGAAAACCAAAGAAAATAGACACACAACGAGATTAAACATAGAGATCATGTCAACTCCAAAAATTCAATCCATTACGTGAAACAAACCAATTCGAAAATTATAAAGATGATAACTGTTGCCGGTTACACAATCAGACTTATTGGAAATAATATGAAATCAGCATCTACATGAAACCAATTGAGTAATATAGCGAAATAGATTTATATCTCTAAGTATGGTTTGTAATAAAGGTATCCATATTTTTTTACGTATGGTACATATGGTTTTCATGAAACATAAAACCGTGACCACAAAAATACACATTTGGCCAAAATATTTCGGTTAAAACATCGAAATCAAAGACCATAAACAAGGACATGAAATGTCATCGGTTTAGACTCTTTGGTCCGACCGTTATTCATTCATTAGTGCAAGCCACTGTTCTAAATTGAGTGTCTTATTATATGAGGCTGTATGTGGTATCCACTCATATAAAAGATCGAGTGTATGTGATTGTATACGATATTTACATCCATTCATATAATAGCTCAGTTTTCAAAACAAAAACAAAAAATAAAAAGGGACAAAGAACATTACCAATGGAATCCAAGTAGCAAGAGTCATCAAACAACTAGAAACCAGAGACAAGAAAATACAGAACATGCGGATTTCACAACACCCGCTAGAAACCAAAAAGTCGAAGAAGCTGGCCAAACGCCTTCCAGACGTCCAATACCTAGCCTCCAAAAAAGTAAGGTAATACTCATAGTCTTGTGGCGATAACACTAACCAAAAGCCAAAAGAAAAACAATCAAACGAAAGGAAGGACGAAACAAAAGTACAAATCAAAACTAAACGAAAACCAAAATAAGAAGACATATTAGAACACGCAAACCAAGCACCACAAGTGGACATACTAACCAAGAAGAACCAGTGCCGACTCACAATAGCATTGCTGTGAACACGATCGGAAAAAATGGTTATGAAAACACACAGAACGAAGGAACAAACACACGAAGGTCACATAATGATAAAAGAAATATGATTTTGGAGTTTCAATGGGTCATCATATCGCCCCTCTTATTCGCCGTGAATTTGTTGAACCTATAAATTCTCTCTAAGTTTCTTATATTGTTAATGTATCATGAACAATACAAAAGGGTTTTATGATATATAAATAACACACATAGAAACCTTTTGGTGTTGACAAGATCGAGCAAATGAAAACCTTTTTATAAAAAAATTTAAATTGAAAGAGATGGAACTTTTGAGTTGTGAAAAAGAAAAGAGGGAAACACTATTTACACAAGTAAATTAAGGATGGAGGGTTTAAGCTTTAAATAAAAAAAATAATAAGTTTAAACAGATAAACACAAACAAAAATATAAATATGACGAAGATTCCAATCGGAGATTTATCAGGCGTAGATAGCTTATGATTGGTCGAAATTTAAAATATTTTTATAAGAGATAAATACACAATTTTGTGCATCGTTAAAATGGTCCAAAAGCAATTGGGAGGAAAAAATGAAGGGTGACTACGACACCACGCAAGAAAATAAAACAACGTACGCCCCAGATTTCACCACGTCTCGCGCCACGATATTTAAGTTCGATTTTTTTTCTATTTATCGAAGAAAAATCCTGGTAAAGCCACGTCACCAACGAGCTCTGTATGAAAGCCACGTCAATTTTTGACTTTTTATTTAATAATATTATAGATAGATATAGATATAGATATAGATATAGATATAGATATAGATTCATCGAGTTCGATTAAGAAAACAAAAGGCAATTAATGTTTTGTTTTTATATATAAAAACCCCAATTGATGCATTACAGACTGGACAAGTAGCTGAGCTGGAGTTAAGTGATTACGAAGACGAAGAGAACATGGAGAATGAGCTGGAGTTGGCGACCAAAGGGACTGAAGAAGACCAAGATCCATTTGTTTTCTCTGATGGGCCTGTTACCATATCCCAGATGAAAAGGCTTCAGAACCAAATTGTCATAATGGTTTATTCCGAACCAATTCAGATTTCAGATCAAGAAGCAAACCAAGATTTAACCAAGACTTTCAACCATTCGGTTTTCGGCTTGGTTTAGTCGAATTATCAGTTGTATTTTATTGGGTTTTAGACTTAGTTTTTTTCTTAATTTAGGGCCTAATTTTAAGCCCAGATTTTTAGGAGGTTGTCGAAAATCCAAGTCCTTTTTGGAGAAAGAATTTCGAGACCCTTTAGGGTTTTAGGAGCTTATTTAAGCTTTGTTTCTTTCAGACTTAGAGATCATCCAAAGTTTTAAGTTTTAACCTAAAGTTTTCTTTCTGTTTCCAAAGAAAGTGAATCTCTGTTCATCGTTGAACATGTGAATTGCTAAAGAGTTAAGTCTCTAAGAGTTTCCTTATTCTTGATCATCATAGAGTTAATTCTCTAGATCTATAATAGAACTATCCAATTCAACTCCAACGAAAAACAGATACTAATTTTCGCAGACTTCTTTCTAAAAATTCAGATCTGAAATTTCTGTTTCTTCGTTCAGAAGATCTTGGGTTGCATCAAGTGGTATCAGAGCAATCTGAAAACATAAATTTGAGTAATTTTCATTCTTCTTCTGCGAAATTTTTTTCGGTTTTGGGGTTTAATTTTTTCGTTTCTTTTCTATCTTTTTTTTTTGCAAGGCTTTCGATACATAAACAACTTATAAAAAATCGACAAAAAAACAAAGAAAAAAAGAAAAAGGAAAAAGCTGAAAAATATGAAAAAGCTGAAGAGAAATTCAGCTTCTTGTAGTAAAGGGGTTGCAGCTGTAACTTCCGCTACAAGTTTCGGGCCTTTGCTATTGAATTCTTTTCTCTCTATCTTTCTGAAATTTGGGGATTTTGGGATTTAATTCTGAGGTTTGATTTGGTTTTTTTCCTTGCTGAGCTTTTGATTCACGGACTGTCAGAAAGAGAAACACCACAAAAATCGAGAGACACAGAGAGAGCTGAGAGGCCTCGGCTAAATTTTAGTAATCTAACAAGTTTTTTCGTGTTTGATTAGTTCTTTTGCAGGCAGCTGATCCGAAATTCTTACAACAAAAAAAATCAGGATATTTTCGGCCATCATAAAGCACAAATCGAAGTGCTTTGCTGGAAATTTGACTAAGTTAACACTTGTTTGAGTTTTGATAAATTCTGTTTTACATGTAAACATGTCAGGAACTGATAAGGATTCGCAAAGCTCGCGAGATTCACCCCCTATACCGCTCAACAGGCTGCAGATCGATACGCTTGTTGCTGAAGTCATTAAAGCTATGAATAAATCTAATATTCAGTCTGCTCCTAACACTGAACGTGATGTGCAGGAATCGCAGGCTGCTCGTAAGGTNGACCTCTTATGCAGCTGTGTATTCTGACGAGGAAGAGGAATTGCTTCACGAACTAGCCAAGTTCTCCACGCCTAGGAGGCCAACAAACCGACGAGCACAGATTCATGATTAGGACATCATGCTAGGCCACTACACTCCACGGAGAGGACAAAGAGAAGCTCCTGTGCCCGCAGCTGATGATAGTCTTGGAAATCTAAAGATTCGAATTCCATCTTTTGACGGGAAAACTGATCCGAATGCTTATTTGGAATGGGAGAAGAAGATGGAGAATGTTGTTGATGTTCAAAACTTCTCTGAATCGAAGAAGGTGCGGCTAGCAGCAACAGAGTTCAGCGGTTATGCCCTCCATTGGTGGGATCAAATCGTCACTACCAGGCGCAAGACAGGAGAAGCTCAAGTTGCTTCTTGGTTTGAGCTCAAAACGCTTACGAAACGGCGTTTTGTACCTACTAATTACAACAAAGAGGTACATCAAAAACTTCGTAGACTTACTCAAGGACTAAAACCTGTTGATGATTATTTTCAGGAGATGGAAACTCTTATGATACGAGCTGGTG
>OVAN01014098.1:0-12305 GCA_900406275.1 Anastatica hierochuntica | reverse complement strand
TTGATGTGGCATCATGTGGGTTCAATATGAGCTCTTTTTAATTAGTATAATGTACAATAAGAAAAATAAAGTATAAGGTGGAATTAATGTATTCTTATAAAATGCTACCATTTACTACAACAATTAACAAATGAACAAAAAGTTATATTTATACTGTTCTAGCTCTTCGTAGAAAAATATATCGACCTTTTATGGAACAGAGAAATGTTGTTTCTCACCGGTAACTTAGATATCTGGTGCACTGATCAAAAGTCACATTCATACCAACGGGTTTAGAAATCCAACTTCAGGTCGATTTTTTTAACCAGAAAGTAAAAACCTTAATTAATTTTCAAAATCTGAAGTAAGAAAAACATACAATTCTCTTTTAGCAAGAGCTTCAATTACATTATTATTACTTCTAGAGATAAAATCAAATGAAATAGAAGAAAACGATGAAACAAGCACTAAGATATCATCAAAACTGACATATAAATCCTTCTTGAATAGATTGATCAATACTTGAGAATCAGAGAACATTTGAAGATCAATCAAACCTCGAACCTTAGCGGAAGCATGAACTGCCATTGTTTTCGCCATGATAGCTGAAGAAATGTTCGACTTAAAACCAGAAAAGACAACTATTCCGTATTCGAATAGAAAACCCAGCTAAGACCATAATGCTCAGAGGAAGAATCCCAAGTTTCATCGACATTACACTTTGTGCTCATACATCCACGATTGTCCACCACACTTACAACTCATGTACTTGTCTTCCTCAATTTAAGTTTTTAAGCAATATGTCATTGATGATCTTTAGATATAGCCAAACGTAAACTTCCTCCTTGGTTAAAATCTTGATATGAAAAGACTAGTGCATTCCTCGCCTTTCACAAATACCAGAGAATCCAAGCGTAAAAACATGCTTTCGAGGCACCAGTTCGAGACAAAATAGTACTCGTTCTAGCTTTCACTACAAACGTCAATACCGTAGGTTTTGAATCAAAAGCCCCTAGAGAAATCAATGCTAGCTCCCACACTCTTTGGGCAAAGGAAAAATGAAACAGAGCATGGTCGTATGTTTCGTATTGAAGGCAACATTTACAAAGAGCCGTTGACGCAATACCTCTAAGACTTAGTTGTGAACTGATATGATACTGACAAGCTTGTATCAGGATCTAAATGGTCCGAATAAGGCGTGTTGGAAGAAGCAAAATGGACAAAGAAGAATGACTCAGCGATTTAACAGGCGATCTTTCGATCTTTCAAGCGATCGATCGATCCTATATTTACAGTGGTAAGTGAACGATCCTTTTGCCATACGAAAATATTTTTTCCATTTTTGGAATTTTCTTTTATTTTCCTGATTCCTTTTCATATTAGGGTTTTATTAGGGTTATTTATTTTCTATCTACAATGTCAAACTCATTAGGAGAAAAATAATCCATAATTTTAATAAAAACTTCAGACATTTTGCGTAAAAATCCGAGAGTGATTCTCTTGAGTTCATTGGCTAAATGTTTGATATCTTAGCCTAAATTTGATAGTATTAGGTGTTATTCCATAAACACTTGTGTCACCAATCAATTTGATTCCTGAATTCATCAACATCTGCAAAGTTCTCCAACAGTTTATGATCTATCAAAATCCTTTATCGAGGAGATCACAAGGTTGAAGCAAGACAAACCAAACTTACCCAAAATTGATCTATTGAGATATGAGAAATTATAGATGAGTGGAAAACAAACTGAGGAGGTCCCTTCACGACACCGGTTTCGAGAATCCGGTCACCGTAAAGGACCCCAAACACAAGATCGTTCTTTTTGTCTCCAAGAAGATCGCTGCTTTTGAACGATTTGTTTTTATTCTGACCGTGAAAAAATAAGTTTAACAAAAACAATTCAATAAGGTGAAAAAATGAGTGAAAAAAATGAGTGAAACTTGTTCCACTTTTTACTTTCCTATTTTAGAGAGAAAATATTTTCACAATTTTCATCTTATTAAGTCAAATGTGAGAGGAATTATATTTTTTTAATAAAATCGATAAATGGTAAAATTTTAGGGAAGTATAAGATAATTTATGAATTCCTCCAAATTTATTCTTTAATTAGCAAACTTGTTAACAATTTTTTTAAAGTCGTTATTTTGACTGAAAAATTCATTTTTGTTATTTTTTCCCTTTAGTTCTTCTTATGAATACCATTGCACAACAACAAAAAAGAATACCATTTAGAACTTGAATTTGCAAGGAGGTAAAATTATTTCTTTGTATTTAAAAATATAATTCTCTACACATAAAACCTTCTTAAAACTGGATAATTAATTGAAGAGAAGTAAATGGGTTAGTGGTTGCACCACTTCTGCTGCCATCTCAAAGAACCAGAATTTAAACCCACCTGCCTGTAGTGGGAGGAACTACTTGTCATTATACTACAAAAAAAAAACTTGATTAGTTGGAAAAACTTTTTTTAACATCTTTTTTTCTAACATCAATTAATTGGAGAAACTAAAGCCAAATTTTGTAATTTTTGTTTAAGAGAAATTATGTTTGGGAATTTCGAATATTTGTTTTGGTATATACAGAATATGATGGGCTTTGAAAATTATATAACGAGCCCACGTTTTGTTTGAGCCGACCCTTGCTTACACCACTCTTCCTATATGATCTATCTCCCCTAAGTCAAACTTGTTTTGGTTTATGCTTATTGCTGCATACTACAAGAGCAAAACCGGTTCAGCAGATACAAATCCATAACCAAAAAAATATAAATCTAAAATATTTTCTTTTAATCAAAATTCAAATCGTGGAAACAATGTAACTGGCATATAATGTCATAAATTATAATCCACAAATTTAATTTTCTTTACATGTTTATTCGCAAGTGTGATTATTTTTTTGTTTTTTTTTCATAATGTTTAAAATAGCAAAATATCTCTGGACAAAGTGGGACAGATCTAATTTGAAATTATCCGCTGTCATACAGCGCAGAGAGAGTACGAAAAACGAAATATATAAAAGTTATAAGGTATCAAATGGTAAATAAAATAAATACAAGGACACATTTGTAAATAAATATTATAGAAAACTTGATGAAGAAGAAGGTAAACTATTTATAGCTGATTATTTACCCATTCAACGATCCTTTCTCCTTTAAAATCTATTGACCTAAGGGCCAAAAAAAAAGGACGAGTCGCCATTTTCTCTCTACTTTTTTTTTCTCTCTTCAGAAACAAACAAACAAACGAAGGAGAAAATAAACAAAAATGAGAGAAATCCTCCATATCCAAGGTGGTCAATGTGGAAACCAGATCGGAGCAAAGTTCTGGGAGGTGATCTGCGACGAGCACGGCATTGATCACACCGGACAGTACGTCGGCGACTCTCCTCTTCAGCTTGAACGTATCGATGTGTATTTCAATGAAGCTAGTGGTGGTAAGTACGTTCCTCGTGCTGTTCTCATGGATCTGGAGCCTGGGACTATGGATTCTCTCAGATCTGGACCGTACGGGCAGATCTTCCGTCCCGATAATTTCGTCTTTGGGCAATCCGGCGCCGGAAACAATTGGGCGAAAGGTCATTACACGGAGGGAGCTGAGTTGATTGATTCTGTGCTTGATGTTGTCAGGAAGGAAGCTGAGAACAGCGATTGTCTTCAAGGTTTGAAATACGCATTTTCATTCCTTGTGCGAGATTCGATTTGATATAATCTGAGAAACTTCATATCTAGCGTTTAAGATCGATTTGAGGTTGTCTTCTTTTGTTAATGGTTAGAGAAAATGGAAAACGAATGTTGTTAGAGATGGTCTGTGTTGTTGTTTACATTTGTTTACAGATTGGTTGATGCATTATCTTGTGTGTGTATACTTTTATTATAGGTTTCCAAGTTTGTCATTCTTTGGGTGGAGGAACTGGATCTGGCATGGGAACTCTTCTTATTTCTAAGATTAGAGAGGAGTATCCAGATCGTATGATGATGACCTTCTCTGTCTTTCCTTCTCCTAAGGTCTCTGACACTGTTGTTGAGCCCTACAATGCAACCCTTTCTGTGCATCAGCTTGTCGAAAACGCTGACGAGTGTATGGTTTTGGACAACGAGGCTCTCTACGATATCTGCTTCCGTACCTTGAAACTTGCCAATCCTACATGTGAGTATTATGTTTATTTTAGTTCTGGTTGATAAAACAGAACGATAATCTCTGAGAATCAACGTCTGTATTCATGTAACATATGGAGATTCCTGACTTGGCTTTTTTCTTTTTGTGCTTCGTTAGTTGGTGACCTTAACCACCTCATCTCAGCTACAATGAGTGGTGTTACATGCTGTCTCCGTTTCCCTGGTCAACTAAACTCTGACCTCAGAAAACTCGCTGTGAATCTGATCCCTTTCCCAAGACTCCACTTCTTCATGGTTGGTTTTGCTCCGTTGACATCAAGAGGATCACAGCAATACAGTGCCTTGAGTGTACCTGAACTGACCCAGCAGATGTGGGATGCAAAGAACATGATGTGCGCTGCTGACCCTCGCCATGGACGTTACTTGACTGCATCAGCTGTGTTCCGTGGAAAGCTGAGCACGAAAGAGGTCGATGAGCAGATGATGAACATTCAGAACAAAAACTCATCGTACTTTGTGGAGTGGATCCCTAACAACGTGAAATCCAGTGTCTGTGACATTGCACCAAAGGGTTTGAAAATGGCATCGACTTTCATTGGGAATTCAACTTCAATCCAGGAAATGTTCAGGCGTGTGAGTGAGCAGTTCACAGCTATGTTTAGGAGAAAGGCTTTCCTCCATTGGTACACAGGAGAAGGAATGGACGAAATGGAGTTCACTGAGGCAGAGAGTAACATGAACGATCTTGTCGCAGAGTATCAACAGTACCAGGATGCTACAGCAGGTGAAGAGGAGTATGAGGACGAAGAAGAAGATTACGAGGAGGCTTGAGATGTCATCAATGGCATTCTCGCATTCATAAGCTATGTAAGCTCCCCTCGTTCGCTCTCTTCTTTCCGTATCGTAATATCTTTTTTTTTCCAACCCTTGTGTGCTCTTTTGTTGAAACTTGAAACCTAAACTCAATCTGAGTGTTAAAACTTTTGCATGTGTTGCTTATTGTTTTGTCAAAAGTGAAAAGTATTGTTTTCTTCTTTCAAGTTTGTGTCGGATTTTCGCAGTCATTTACGGACATTGATATAGCCAAAGAGGCAATTATGAATCCGATACAGGAAATTTTAAAAACCATTCTATTTTGTTGTCTCGATTCAAGCCTATACAGTTCTTTGACCAACATCCATTACCTGAGCGTAAGCTGGAGATGATTCCGAAACACAGTCACGCTTTTGATCTCCTTGTGCATCTTCTTTTTCTCTGACTAAATGTGAAAACGTCTTCCTTGCTTTGCTTATCATGCATTGATGGATCGAATTGTCATCCAATTTCTTCCCGTCTATGAGTCTTTCGTTAGTAGTTGAGAATGCTGATTCTACGCTCTTTGAGTTCCCGTACCTTAGCTTTCGAGCAGTACCAATTGTCACTTTCGTCTTTCTCTGATCTACTTTCTCATCGTCCCATTTACATTCCCGTGGTTGTGTAATCAGAACTGGCGAGTTTTGTTCAACTGTTGCAGATGAAACACGTGAGTTCTTCTTGTAAATGTTCCCTGATTTAGTGTCCTTCATCCAACTTGCAAGAGAACAACTTGAAGTGAAGTTATCTGAATAGCTACTTCTCGTAAAACCTTCTGAATTTTCAGTAACTACGGCTTCTCCTCTTTCTACTAACATCTCGAGAGCCCGTTCAAGGGACTTTTGAAATGGTTTGTCATTCAATTGATTTCCTACAGACTGTCCTAAATCGCTAAGCAGAGATTTAGCTTCCGGGATTCTATCCATATGTATCAAGCAGATTGCAAGGTTGCACAGTTTGTTATTGTCAGGCTCCAAAGACAAAGCATTCCTATCATAGTAAAAAGAAAATACATCTCACATGTTAATAAGGCAATGAAAACACTAATATGTTTTGATGGGATCGATCAAAATGTGTCGCTAACCTGTAGTACCCCTCAGCGATTCCATAGTTATGAAGCTGTAACTGAACCCAAGCTAAGTTACCGAGAATCCTACATTTCCAAACAGAAACAAAGTCAGATAAACTAGGCGATATTTGTGGTGGTATGCTCAAACTTCTTACCGCGCTTTCTCTTGCTCGATTGTCAATTTGATCTGTTTCCCATGGCTTCTTTTCGCTATTCCGGTTCTAGCACCAATGGTCGTACCTTGTTCAAGTGCTTTCAGTTTGTGTTCAAGTAGCTCAGCTTCCTCTTGAATCCTCCCTGACTTCTGTGAAACCCCAAATCAATCAATGTCATATATATAAGGCGACACGATAAGCATAAAAGAGTAAATTCAAACAGTCATCAGACAGAGAGAGAGAGATGCTTTTTACCCTGAAGAGATCAAGTAGCAAGTTATCAATGGAATCTTGAGACTCAAAAGGGCAGAGATATCGAAAAGATTTAATGGCTTCGATTCCTTCATCAGACCGGTCTAGTTGTTGCATAACATTTGCCATGTCTTTCAATGCGCTATCAACTCGATCTCCAGAATTTATCGCAGTCCAAAACAAGGAGATTGCTCGATGCGGATCTTTAGAGATCAACTGTTCTTGATCATAAATCCATATGTCAGAACAAACATTCATACACATAAACACACACATTCATTAAAATTGAAATGAAAGAAAGAACCTGGGCATGTTTGGCTCTAAAGTAAGGAGAATCACCAGAAGAAACTTTGGGAAACGATTCTTGCTTAACTTTTGAAGATGTTGTCTTTTTTATCTCCGACATTGGCATCGTCTCGTGAACTCTTTTCTTCGTGTTCCTTTTTGGTGGCGGAGTCCAGAAACCTCCATCTGGTGGTGCACGACGACGCCACATTTGCGAGAGAGTCCTCTTCAATTTTCTCGAGAAAATAAACGTTTCCCGCGAAAGTTGGATTTATTATGAACAAGAGAAGATAAGCTTGGAGGAAAAATTGAAAGAATGTTATAATATAAGGAGTTATATATAAATAAAAGATGATAATGGGCTTATAAAGCTAAGGTTCTTTTAAATAAGAAGAAAGCCCATAAGCCCATGTCATCTTCGTCTCCTAAAGTTTAGGGTTTTGCATAAAAGATGAGTTCTTTTACATTTGCGCAACACCTTCTCTCGACCAAATCTTCAAAAATGGTGTTCGAAGCATTCGAAGTAGGCACTGTTCCTTTCAATTCCGATGGATGGGGTCCTCCAGATGCTTCCGACGCTTCTTCCTTCGCTTCCTCCACCAGCGTCGCGGCGGCGAATCTCCTCCCGAATGTTCCTTTCGCTTCCTTCTCTCGTTCCGAGAAGTTAGGTCGCGTCGCTGATTGGACTCGAGCTTTATCAAATCCCTCTAATCGTCCTCCCACTGGATCTAAGTCCGATCCATCTGCCGTCTTCGATTTCTCAGCTTTCGCCGTAGATGAAGGATTCGGTCTCGCTAGTGGAAACGCCGATGAAGACGCAGCTTTCCGATTAGTGGACGGTAAGCCACCGCCTCGTCCTAAATTCGGCCCGAAATGGAGATTCAATCAGTATCATAATCGGAATCAGCTTCCTCAGCGTCGTGACGAAGAGGTCGAAGCGAAGAAACGTGAAGCTGAGAAAGATCGAGCTCGTCGTGATCGTCTCTACAATCTTAACCGGAATAATATCCACCAGCAACGCCGTGAAGCAGCAGCGTTCAAATCTTCCGTCGATATTCAGCCTGAATGGAATATGCTCGAGCAGATTCCTTTCTCCACATTCTCAAAGCTCTCTTTCACCGTTCAGGAACCAGAGGATCTCCTTCTTTGTGGTGGGCTTGAGTATTATGATCGGACTTACGATCGTATCACTCCTAAAGCTGAGCGCAGGCTTGAGCGATTCAAGAACAGGAGCTTCAAGGTTACCACAAGTGATGATCTCGTTATCAGGCGTCTAGCTAAAGAAGACAAGGCAACAGTTTTCGCCACAGATGCTATTCTCGCTGCTCTTATGTGTGCTCCACGTTCGGTTTACTCATGGGATCTTGTGATTCAGCGTGTTGGGAACAAGCTCTTCTTCGATAAGAGAGACGGGTCACCGCTTGATTTGTTATCTGTTCATGAAACTTCTCAAGAGCCTTTGCCTGAAGCCAAAGATGATATCAACTCTGCTCATTCTCTAGGCGTGGAGGCTGCTTTCATCAACCAGAGTTTTGCGCAGCAGGTTTTGGTGAGGAATGGGAAAAGGGAGACTTTTGATGAGCCGATCCCTAACGCGAATGAAGGTGAGGAGAATGCTTCTATTGCCTACAGGTATAGGAGATGGAAGCTTGATGATAGTATGTATCTAGTTGCTAGATGTGAGTTACAGAGTGTTGTTGATCTCAATAACCAGAGATCATTCCTCACTTTGAATGCTCTCAATGAGTTTGATCCTAAGTACTCTGGTGTTGATTGGAGACAGAAGCTAGAGACTCAGAGAGGTGCGGTTTTAGCTACCGAGTTGAAGAACAATGGTAATAAGTTAGCTAAATGGACCGCGCAAGCCCTCTTGGCTAATGCAGATATGATGAAGATTGGGTTTGTTTCAAGGGTTCATCCTCGCGATCATTTTAATCATGTGATACTATCGGTTCTGGGGTATAAGCCTAAGGATTTCGCCGGGCAGATCAATCTAAACACTTTGAACATGTGGGGAATTGTGAAGTCGATTGTTGATCTGTGTATGAAACTGAGTGAGGGAAAGTATGTTCTAGTGAAGGATCCATCGAAGCCTCAAGTCCGGATTTACGAAGTTCCGGCTGATGCTTTTGAGAATGATTACGTTGAAGAGCCTCTCCCGGAGGATGAACAGGTTCAGCCACCTGAAGAGAACAGTCAAGGAGGAGCAGAGAGTAATGGAGTTGTTTCTTCTACTAATGAAACTACAGAGATTAAGAAATCTGAGGATCAAGCTTGAATTAGTGATTGGTTGTTTTGAGTCACTTTTTTTTGTTTTGATAAAATGTTCACTCTTTTTCATAGACTATTTATGTGGCATGTTCATGCTTATTTTTGTTTAGCTGAATAACTTTGCAATGTTGTCTGAATTAACCTTTTTAAAGATTGTTTGAGAATGGCAATTGGACTGTGCGTAAGATCATCAAATAGGATGTTTGAGAATATATTTTCCGGAAGACGATCTATTTCTCCACGAGAAATATGATATAGCACCTCATGTTGCCCGCACTATACTCTCGTTCTATTTATCTCGTTCTATTATTCCTTCAAATGAAAGTTTTAGACTTATATCTCTCCAAATAAATAGTTCAAAACCTATATCCTCATGAAAAATAAGTTCGAAACATATAACTCCACAGTCTTCAGTTAAAAATGGTTTATTGTTTATGAGTTTCTCGTTAACCAATTATTACCGAAAATTAACCAGATTAAACTAATTTAATACCCGATTGCGACCCGATTAGATACATACACCCACAATTTGTTTTCCCCAAATCAGAAAACCCTAAATCAAAAATCCCCAAAATCAACGAAACCTAGAAGGAGATAACCTGAAATCAAAGTGTATCTAGTTTTAGGAACGTGAAACGATGGATATAGTCGCTCAAGATGTTGGAGGAGATGCTGAAGGAGGAATGGATTTCAATGAAGAAGCAGGCGATCGAGAGCAGTACGAGATCAATAAGATCATTCGAGAGTTTGTTGATGAGCCTCCAGTCCGTCACAATGTGATTCCAGAGAGCGACGGTGAGGGAGAAGAAGAAAGTCCTGAGAGAGAGCGTACTCATATCAGGCGTGGTGATGGTAGACTATACAAAGACATACCTTCTTCAATGGAGTAGCCTTCAAAGAGGATGTACTCGATTATGCACTAAGAACATGCCTGAATTTGAAGCAATACAGGTATGACAAAGACAAAATTGGGTTTAAATGTGTAGGTTATGCTGGTGAGGATCAGAGTTGCTCGCAGCAAGTGTATGCGTCGATTCTTCCAAAATCTCTAGTATGGAAAATAAGAGTTTTTGTTGACAAGCATTGTTGTGTTCCAAATGGAGGTTGTAAGATGTTGAAGGTTCCTGTGATAGCTAGGTTGTTTGTAGATAAGATTAGGGATGAACCTGAATATTACATGCCTACGAAGATATAAGAAATGATTAAGGAGAGATGGAACATTACAGTTTCTAGGCCACAATGTCAATCAGCCAGAAATAAGGCACTGAGATGGATCGAGAAAGAGTATGACCATCAATTTTCACGACTTAGAGATTACGCAACATAATTAGTTTTGTCAAATGAGAATTCAGCTGTGGAGATTAAGACTCTAACAAATAGTGAGGGCGAAGATGAATTCAATAGGTTTTATGTATGCTTTGATATCCTTAGGAGAACTTGGAAAGAGACATGTAGACCACTGATAGGAGTTGATGGGACCTTCATAAAAATAAGCATGAAAGGTCAGCTGTTAGTAGCCTTAGAAAGGGATGCATGTAACTCCATATACCCAATAGCATGAGCTGTTGTTCAGGTGGAAAACATTCTTAATGGGTTATGGTTTGTGAAGAAATTGAAGGCTAACTTAGATCTAAAAGATAGTGATAGTTATATCTTAGTCTCAGATCGTCAAAAGGTAAGAAAAATGGTTTGTTTAGTAATATGCTCATTAGTTTCAGGTTTAGTAATCAACTAGTAATAAGAGCTAAAAATCTGTTTAGTAATATGAGCTAGTAATCTGCTCATTGTTCTGTAATCTGCTAGTAATAAGAGCTAGTAATGTGCCCATTTGTTCTGTAATCTGGTAGAAATAAGAGCTAGTAATCTGCTCATTGGTTCTGTTATTCTGTTTCAAGGACTAATAAGAGTTGTTGAGATGGAGTTGCCTCAAATGGAGCATCGAATGTGTGTTAGACACATATATGGGAATCTGAAGAAGAACCCTGGAAAAAGCATGACATGAAGCCTCTGATATGGAGTCTAACTTGGAATTATAATGATGCATATTTTATGGAACATTAATACAGGATATTCTGCTATGATTTTGGTGTTCACGCTGATGTAATGAAGTCCAATCCTAAGAGTTGGTGCAAAGCCTATTACATGCTTGGAAACTATTGTGAAGATGTAGAGAATAACTCCACAAAATCTTACAACAAAACAGTGAGCAAGGCAAGGGAAAAACCTTTAACGCCTATGTTGGAGACAATAAGAAGACTTGCAATGGCAAGGATAGCAAAGAGGTTTGCTATCTCTCAAGAGCACAAAGGTAAATCAGACTTATACTTACATGTTTTATGTTTTATGTGTTTGTGTAATCAGAATATAGAGCTAGTAATCTGCTCATTAATGATTAATGCATGTAGGAATATGTACACCTTATGTGACTGAGTTTCTGGCAGAAGAATATAAGAAAGCTTCTGAGTGCAAGGTCACTAGAAGTACTAATGACATGTATGAGGTAAGTTTGTCTGGCTGTTCTTATCGTGTGAGTTTGGAGAAAAGGATATGTTCTTGCAGGAAGTGAGATATCTGTGGATTACCATGTGAACATGGTTATGGAGTGATCAATATGAAAAAATAGTCCCTGAAGACTATGTTTGTTGTTGGTTCCGCACTGCTATGTGGAGGAGAAACTACATAGAGGGGCTAGTTCTAGTCAGAGGGTCCAGATTTTGGCCTGAAACAAATACTCTTGTTGTCTTTGTACCTCCTGCACCAGCACAACCTGGAAGAAAGAAAGTAACCAAGGCTGATGAGAAGAGAAAGAAGAGTGTGAATGAGTCTCCACAAAAAATCAACCCAAAGACAAGAAAAGAATTATGCATTGTGGTAGTTGTGGACAAGTTGATCACAACTGCAGATTCCATAAAAAGAAAGGAACAAAAGTTTGTTTCTTTGTGTTCTCTGATATGTATTGTGGTATTTGTTTCTCTATTTGACATGTGTTTGTTTCTTATGTGATTGCAGGCTTTGGAAGGATCTAGTAACCCACAGAATGAGTTTAAGTGAAGATTGGTTGGTTTTAGCTTAAGAAGATGGTGGTTTTAGCAGAAGAAGATGTCTATTTTTGGGTTTTAGAAGATGTCTGTTTTTTAGTTTAAACCCTGAATTAGGTGCCTGTTTTAAGGATTAAGTATATTTGACTTATGAAACAATATCTGGTTTATAACAATGTATGAAACAATGTGTAACGATCCCGACCCGAGGGTACTGGACTGCTCCAAATGGTACCGTCAAAACCGGAGCAAACTTCACCAACCGGTCTGTAAATTTATCACTTCTAAC
>OVAN01014097.1:0-12306 GCA_900406275.1 Anastatica hierochuntica | reverse complement strand
ACCTGAAAGTACAAAAATAAAGAACAAAAAGAAGAGATTAAACAAAATAAAAAATGCCTTAGACACGCAATGATCCTAAGTTCTATGACGACCTATTGGTCCCTAGCAACGACGCCAGAAAACTTGATAGCTCAAGTTTTCGTCTGACATAACACTGAAAGCGCACAGAAAGTACGATGTAGTGGTTCAGTATTGAATCCACAGAGACAAAAGGTAGCACAAAGAATTTCAGATCAAGCACGGGCTAAACGAAAAGGATGTTTTGTAAAAGATGCAATAATCGAAATTCAGAAAGCAAAGAAAGCAAACAAATGACTAAGGGATGTAAATCAATCAAAGAAGAGTTGGGTATTGGGTATTCTTAGGGAAATATTTCATTGTTGATTTGAATTATTGACCCGGGAACAAGTTTTAAACCGTCTTGAACTCAAACACTAATATAGAATTGATTTACTTTCGTAGTATAAATTCTCTATGTATTAGGAACCTTGAGACAAACTTCCGTTGACTCTCGAATTCTAATCATGCATTATAAACAGGTTTGATAGGTTTACAATTCACTTAAACATCAACTTCCATTGGCTTAAGATGATTCTTCTCCCAAGGGTTATAAATCTCTCTCTTTTTCTCAAAGCTCAGAAACATAATATAATGAAAGTGTAAACACGAGTCTAGGTTTTTGTTTTGAAATCTGGGTCTTGATAAGTTCGGTTTGGTTCTTCAAAATTGGTCTGCGAAAATCGAGACGAGGATCGATCGATCCTGGAGAGGGATTGATCGATCCCTGTCCTTCTGTCAGGACATTTTTTCTTCTCTTTACAAACACTTCCTTCGATGTTTGAAATCCATCCAAAATATGATCTTTCTGCAGATTCAAGCTCGATTCCTGTAAAAACACTAAAGAACACAAATCTACTCCAAAAAGAGCTAAATACATACTAACACATCATCGAGTCAGTCTGTTTGATATATGGAATTAGGTCTAGGGTGTCGTAGTATATTGCCTAGGATATTGCTTGAGATTGAAGGTTGTTGTGTGTGAAGGTGTAGATTTTTAACCCTTTTCCCCTGGATGGTTGGAATCCTCGGGCTAATCACAAGAAGTATAGCCGAGAAGATCACAGGGATGATAATCGAGATTGATCACAGGGATGATAGAATGATGGTTAGTTGTGTTCCGGGAAGATGGGCATGTCTAGAGCATATTGAGATGTCAATTGTGTTATTGTGGTGCTTTACGTTCCTTGCTTGGCGTTAATTCATTTGTATCATGGAAATTTTTAAGTCTTTTCGTCGATGCTACGCGTTTCACAATCCACCCCTTGCTGATTGATTACCGAATCATTCACCCCACTCTTATCTCTCTTTTCCCTTTGTTTCTTGTTGGTGAGCAGAACGAGTAGTTGAGAGATGATGGTCGGAATGGTGTTCGTTTTTGGATTGGGTTTTGTGATTTTCATTTCAATTTTAAACTTGGTTTTTTTTATTTCGGTTTGAGAATTAGAAGTTGGATGTTTCAGTTTATTTCGATTTAGACTTGAATTATTGGTTTTGTTGAATTCTCAGTTTAATAAAGCCGGTTTGTCGGAATTAAGATGGTTATGTGGTTTGATGTTGGGAATAACAGGTCGTGGATCCTATGAGAAAAAGGACGGTCGTTACACAATATTTCTTTTTACATAGTATTACTATGTTTTTCTAATGTTGTCAATTTCTTTCCATTCCACAATTACCCAAACTTAATCGTTTCATTTTTTTCTTAATTATTACCACTCCATGTAATATATGACATTTTATCATTTAGTTTTATACTACAAGTGCATTTAATAGTTACATAAACTTAAATTTCATTTGTCTTTTTACTTGTTGTTTGATGTGTTAGTTTTCTATACCAGCAAAAATAGTTTGTCCATGAGAATTAATATTTCTATTTTATGTTTTATGTTATATGTTACGTAGATTTTGTGGACTTGTTTTTGATAGTATGGTTTAAAACCTTTGTTATCGGTGGTGTTTTCACATTTTATTACTAATATACATTTGTTAATTTCAGTTTCATTTTATTTTTGTTTACTATATGAAATTAATTATTTTGTAGGATAGTATTACTAATAAAATAATAATTTCATTTTATAACATGGTCATCTCATACTATTTAAGAAATATATGCCCGTTTCAAAAATCTAAAATATGCCTAATATGAAAAAATCAATTTCTCTTTTTGTATATTTATATTTCTCATTTACAATGTTAAAAGTGTTATAAATGTTATTAAAGAGTTGATGAATTTTAAGTTAAGAAGGAGAGAATTTTTTTATAAAAAAAAGCGAAAGTTTTCCATGCGCCTAAAGGGGCAAAATGAAAAAGTAAGGTGACAAAATTTTCATTGTTTTCTAATAATATAATGGTTAGACTAGTTTCTTAATTATCACTTTTTGGTATTTGGCATATTCACTCTAAAAATTTTGATTGATGTGTAATTTGTTAAAGTAGTTTTTATTTTGAGAATTGTAGAAAAGTGAGAACTCATATATTGTTCACTACTAGATAAATATTGTTGGTGTAAAATAAATCATGCCAACTTCAAGGACTCAAGCAGCATTCTAAGCAAAGATTGAAACAACAAAACAAGCGAGGAATGAAGCAATATCTTGGAAAATACTATCAAAGATTACGGCAAGACCGACTACCTGACCAAGGGGCATATCAGTGACTAAAAAGTAAAGATTCCCCTTTTATTCCTCTAGATATTCAAAATGGCTGTTTTGAGCGAGAATAAAGGAAACATTCATACATTTGAGATTCTCATAATATTGCACGAATTTACGCGATATCTAGGGCAAATCTAAGGGAGAATCAATCTTCATCATCCTCGACATATTATAAATACTACTCCTAGTAAACCCTATTGTATTCATTCATACATTCAAAGACTTTTTCACATACTCAATACAAAACCACACCTTTCGACCATTTTTCTATTGTTTCCTTGCTTGAATCTCTGTTTTGCGTAGTAGCACAATGAGCTCACAAAAAAATTACCCTTTTAATTTGGCGCTACAAGGAGGGGGTTATTTCTAATAACTACGTGACGATGAGCGGATTGAAGAAAATACTCTTGCGGGAGGTATGGAAACCAACCTCCTCGGGGGAAACGACGAAGAATGAACTCCCGCTGATTCAATGACAACCAACGAAGTAGAAGCCTTAAAGCTTCAGTTGGAGAAATACTCCATGAAAGATGATCGAGCACACATAAAAGATCAATCAACTGGAGACAGAAAACATGACTCTCAAGGAGGAGAACTCCGCGCTTGCCATGGAGAAAGCTCCACCCTAAGAAAGAAACCCTCAGTTGCAGGTACCTATCAACCCAATGCAATCTCTTGAGCAGTTGACGAACAAAATCAGCAGGTACTACGATTTACTTGCTGAAAAGACACCATCAAATTCAGTATTTAACAAACAAACGTCGACACCCACCAACCATGTAATATAAAGGGTGATTGCCATAAAATCACATCCCCAGAAGGGGAGAACCACCAAGCACAAATTGGTGAGAAACAACAACAATGACCGACAAAGAAGCGCATGGTATCTTCCACCACCATAATTAATGGCAGTCTAATTTTCTATCGGTAATTGAAAACAACATAATATGAAGTCTCGAAATTTCCAACTGTAATGTCAACGAAGACATTGATATTGTATTATTCATATGTAGGAAAGAAAGAAACAAGAAATAGTAAGAACCTGACTGTTGGAGCTGCTGCCGTTGAAGAAAAAATCAAAACATTTTTGTCAAAAGTTGCCTTTGCAATCACTCCAGAGGGGTACAGGCTTTTACAATCGAAAAGGTTTTATGTGATTTAGTTATGGTATTATAATATTGATTATATTTAAAAATATAATTATTAATTTTCTTCACGATGAAATTAACAAAATGGCGGACTAGTATAATCAATCTGTACATAATGGACAAAGAAATATTTATTAAAAGAGTTGAAAACCAAATTAAAGTATTGAAAATGCTAAGATCATTTGAGTTAATATAAAATAATATTGTAGGTAAAAGACAATTGCTATTATTGTGTCACAAGACTCACAATTTGTGTGGTAGTTGGTATGAAAAAGAATTGTTAAACAGTGGAAAAAAAATCACGAATTTAAGAAGTGCAAGCTTTTCGAAAATTAATATGGTCTGTATGTGGAAAAATTACATACCAATTTCTATAACTTCTTTCACAAACAAATTATGGATCATATTTCTATAATTTCTTTCTATAGATGAGAAATGTGAAAATTTTCATGTTTTAATTACACAAAAAGCACATTTACTGAACATATATTATGTTTGCCTTGGAAAAGTAGATTTTCTGAGCATACATTACGTCTAACTCAAGAGAAATCAGTTTCATGTGTAGTGTTATTGTCATTTCTATTGAAATTTAACTAATTAAAAGGTACTAATCCAAGCTTCTCCATGTGTCCACCTCATCCTCATAAGAAAACCACTTCCTTGTGCCACGTCAGCATCTAACACCTCGTCGTTTGGATCACGACGTCTCGCTATTTTGAATAAACTCTTTCCCCAAGACAAAAACAACAAGGAGTTTCATTCGTACCTCGACTATGTAGCCCACTGATTATTAATGGGCCATCCACACCGAAATCACCCTTCGTCTCCTTCCGGTAGGTGACCTTCACCATGGCCGACCTTTCCCCTCTGCAAAAGAACATGATTGTCTCTGTTCCTCTTCCCTCTTCTACGCCCCACTCTCCCCACTCCTCATCCATCACAGACCACCTTCATAGCTGCAATTAATTCCCAATTTAAGTATCGGTATCCCTACTTTCTCTTCCGCCAACTGCGATATTTCGCCAAAATCTATATAATCCAAACCTTCCTTCCACAGCAAACCCTTCACCGATTACATTTACTTCCCTCCGAAAATGTTGCATACCGACGCAGATATGCATCATTTCTCTCAAACCTGAACCCTTGGCGTCCTTGAGTTGATATCCCCAGACAGTTTGTGACAAGCCTCTACCCTTTGGCAGAAGGTAACAAATTTCAACTCGAATGAAACCAACATACAATGCATACAAAACAGTGAATATTTATTAAAGGTTATCTAACACACTTCGATTTGTTTTGATTTAGGTTTGTTGTGTAGAGACATGAGCCCCGATGGACTTAAATACTATTTCAACCTGTTTCCTTGGTTTGATCCCACCAATCTCCATATGTAAGTCAAGTAACACCAACAATGTAGTATCTATTGTATTGCTTTTTTTGAAACCAGTTATAAGAGAATAGATTTTGAAACTTATCAACCTTTCTCTACTTGTCTTGTTATCATTTGGCAGAGCCAATGAGTTTAGTACGCACGGTGAATGGATCAAAGCGGAAAGTTTGTTGGCTCTATGACACGTTTTTTGCTCTACAATATTTCTAATAACACTTCCAGGAACACATCTTATAGATTATCATCTTTTGCCTCATCTTTTGTTGGTTTCTATCATCAGAGGTTCTGATGAACAACGATTCTTGGAAGCTTCCATGGCTTATATTTTCGGTAATCCAATCATGAATGATGATGAGTTTGATAAGCTTAAACTAAAATTAAAGCTTATATTCCATTTAAAAATAGAGATTACTAAGATAAAAAGTTTTTTAAAGCTTATAATTATGTATGTTTGAATAGATGGATGGTAGTAAATTGTGTGCGACTGTCCAAGATGCAGTCTCCATGGTAAAAAAGGCTAATATAACAAAAGATTCATTGTTTAGATTAGACTGTAGAAAGATAACTACATTTTGGACTTTCACAAATGCAGGTGTCTAGTAATCTTGCTGAAGATTATTTTAAAAAGTTCTTGGTAAATATTCTAGCCACCGTTGTTTCTCTTGGCATGTGAGTCTCTCTATACGATCCTATTTTTCTCTTTCAAAATTCAAATTATTTTCGAACTTTTGTCTTTTTGCCTACGTGGTTTTGTTCAATTGTGTGTGGGGGGGGGAGGAGGGGGAGGAGCGCAGGGGGGGGGATACTTGCAGGTTTTTCTTCCTCGACGACATTACATGTTTTGAGATCACTTTATCAATGTTCTTTGGTTTTGGCAGGGTCCTTGGAAAAAAAGATTACAAATTTAAGCAAGTGTTTTTGAGGTGAAACATGAGCCGATGATCATAAAGAGAAGAGAAAAATTATGAGTTTAGTATGAAGATTTGATGTCATAAGTTTGGAAAACGTTAAATGTTATGGCATATAATATTGATTTATCTTCATGGATCTTAGAATCACATAGTTATACAATGAAGGTTACAATATAAGAAGATAAACATTGATAAAGCAAGTAACTCTACGAACCAAAAGGCCATACATCTTGTTATACAAATCAAATGAAAGAATTGAAAAAGAAAATATTGTTATACAACTTTATCCTCTTGCTTCATCGTTTGAAACAATGCCATCAACACTTGACCCACAAGAGAAAGATGATATAGGTTTCATCATAGGAACATGACTAAGCTCAACCTCATTATTAAGCAACATCATCAAACTCACCTTTAAATCTCTCATCATCCACATTCTCAACAACTCTTCCTTCACTTTGACTTCTCCTAATCCAACCCATTATATTAACAGTTTATTAACTCTCTATTGGCCTTCTCCCACAAGCAACCTCTAGAATCACCTCTCTGTAGCTTAATATATCTATTTTGTCAATTGCACTACCGTGTTGGAGATATTTTGGTGCGAGATAACCCATTTTCGGTTAAGGCAAGATATATCATGCTCACCAAAATCTCCTACACTTGTGTTGAAGTTTATGTCAAGAATTATGTACTCGATGAAATGTCTTTCATAAATAACTTCGAGGGATACAATGAAGCCTTGCATGAAAATAGTTAATAGTTCATATATTAGAAGCTGTTATAAAGTAAGTGGTTTGCGAGATTTTTTTTGTGACCAATTGGAAAAGAAACTTCACTAAGTCCTTTGTTTTTTGTTTTCTTCAACATTGGTCTTCTCCCGAATCTCTATTATGATAGGTTGTATGTCTTATGGAGAGTGTTGAAATTACATTCATAAAGCATTTTTCAAATGCTAATCGAACAAAAAGAATGAACATTTTACGGACAAAACGTACCCATAGAGACATAGACTTCTATACTCTACAGGTAACTGCAGTGGTGTCCACAACGAGGCTTTTCTTCTTCTACCACTCGACTATATAGGTATTAAGCTTATGTTAAAGTTCCAAAAAAGGTTATAAAAATGTTTACATTTTATGTCATAAATTTTTGAATAACATTCTCCAATTACATTTGACTTCTTTGACCTATGTTAAAAGTATGTTGATTTTTCCTAAAGCGTTATAGCTAATACATTCATCACTTTCTGGGTCTATTTTGTGTATTTTTCTAAACAAATTATGTAATTGTTATGCATTACTTTGTTTTGAATGAGACTCATAACTGAAAATTTGGTTGCATGTCTACATTTACTTTTACCGTTTTCATGTTTGTTGGTCATGGTTTTCGAGTTGGGACAGATAATACAACCCCCAATACATCTTAATTGTAAATGAAAATTGGAATAGCTACTCCTACGAGAATTATTGAAGTGCATTTTATGTTATGAGCCTCTGATGTCTCTTGAACAAGAAGAAAACAACACAAAAAGACAAAGAAGCAAAGAGCATTAAAAACATCAAAATAGTGGAATTTCAATTGTCAGAACGAAATTGTTATAGAGAGATATAATTGTCAATCATATGCTCATTTATCAATACAAAGTTCTTTCTGGTGCAATCAAATGATATTGTATGTTACACATGTTTATACAATTGTATTTTTTAGGATATAATGGAGAAGCTTAAACGGATGACATGATCTTTTTCGTGAGTTATTAAATCTACATATTAGAACATATTACCTTACACATTACTCAAAAGGATTATATATCACCGTATTAGCTTTTTTCAAACCAATTAAATTAAACTAAAAAGACACTCCAAAGTTGAGACCAATCCGGAAGTGAAGAGTTTACAAAAGAAATATCTCTATTGCAAGACCTGAAAGCTCGCAAGGTAGTAAAGTCATCAACGAAGTTTGAGAAGGCCGACCATTCTTCAGGCGTCTGAATTATGGTCATGAATTGTGTGCAATCCATCTCAAATTCTTGACAATATATCCCTCGCCTATGAATCTCTTGCATCGCCCATAACAGTGCTTCAATCTCTGGATGTAGAGGTGCAAGGCTTTGTCGCAAGCACCTGGCTCCTAACAAAACTATCCTTCCCTCTAAAGACTCACAACCCTAGTCCTGCCTTTGGGTCCGCTAGTTTTCATGAGCCATACACTTTACATTGTTTCGTGGAAGTATCCCTGCCTGAAATTCTCTGAAGTTGACAACACCTCTTCTGGGGATTTTTTTCCCTAATCCATGCTCGATCAAGTATATCCTCTACCTCTAGCTCTACCCCCTTGAAACAACTTTTTATTCTTCGCTTTCTAGATAAACCACATTATCCAAGGGACTAATTCGTATTCTCTGTTTTGAACTCCCCCTATAGGAATTCTCCAATACAGGTAGTCCAAATTTGCAAAAACTGAACCTGAAAAGGATATTGGGTGCGGGAATGGAATTGGTGAAAAATCCCAAACCCTTATCGATGATGCACATTAAAAGAAAACGTGATTCACAGTTTCTTCAACAAAACCACTTCTCTTGCATAGTAAATCCCAATCAATCTCTTTCTATCCAAGTTGGGATGAGACTGCCAGAACATGACAAACAAGTACCATATCAGCTTACGTATGTAATTTTCTAACATTGAATAATTTATAACAAAAAAAGAAAAGTTATTATTTTATACTTTAAATAATAATGATGCATCTCGCTCAAATTATGGATTACATAAATGAAAGTAATTTTTTTGGTAATAAATGAAAGTAATGTTGTTTGCTTATAATATACAAATATTCAAAAAGAGCATTGTAGTTGTTCTTATATGAATTTTTTTTCACAAATGTTCTAGATATGTATATAGACACAAAAATTAGCAACTTTAAAACTCAATAAGCTAATTATCATTCATATAGTGAATGCCAAATATAGATAACTAATATATGAACAAAATAAATTGTATAGTTCAAATTTATTTAATATCGGAAAAGAAATATTTGCATACAAAAAATTGGTTTATTGCTATAGTGAATGTTTAGAATAATCCAAAAAAAATTTTGGTTTCAACCAAAAAAATTTTATTTAAATATTGGAGGTTTTACTATTTTCCCCTCTATTATGAAGGAGAAAAAAGCAAAACAAAAAAGTTGAGAGTGAGAAAGAGTAATTTCTTTTTAGGTGCAAAAAAATTTAAGTTGTATTTTTATTTTCGTTATTCCTTACAATTTCTCTTATTGTTAAGTGATTGGTCTCGAGATTCACCTTTATTCATATTTTTTTTATAAATTGGTTTATTGTTTTTAGTGGAGGAAGATGTGAACTTCATTACATTAACTACTTTGACTAACACACCATCCGTTTCTTAAAAGTGTCATTTTAAAGTTTTCGTTTTGTTTCATAAAAAGTGTCGTTTTACATTTTCGATGCAAATTTATTAAGAAATTTCTGATTTTAATGTCACTGTTTTGTTGTATTAAATAGATTTTTCAATGTATCAATGAAAGGCAAATAAGACTTTTTAACAGTTTTCTTAATTTGTGTGAAAATGTTAGAATGACACTTTTTGCAAAACAGATGGAGTAACAACTTCACCCAAAAACTAAAATCCTACCGGTTGAAACCTCATATTTATCGCATTTTAAGCAATATAAGGACGTAACCCAATGGATATATCAAATCATTGTTTCCTCTATCAAAGTTAAGAAATAACCTATATTATGAAACATAGAAATATAGTAACGACTGAGTTCGATAATATTTAATATGTCTAGCGGAATGCAGTTGGATTGGTAGATCAACGAAGCTAGTATAGCGAAAATTGAATTCGGGTATATTTTACGAATCTGATTGTAGTTGACACCAGTTTAGGGTTGGTTTTTAAAATGGATAGAGATGAAATGACGAATTTCAGTGCGACTCCAAGAGCGATTTCATAATGGTTTCTACACCGTGTTTTTCCCGCCGCCCTTGTGATGGTTGAGGTCAGAGTTCAAAACGTGGAGGCGTTTTCTCAAAGCCATGATATGTGTAAGTTGCCCACGTCTTCTCTCTTTGAGTTGTGTGATGATATTGTGGTTTTATTTTTTGATTTGATCTCTGGATTCAAGAGGATCTTCGTATATACTCTTTTCCTATTTCTAAAAAACCCCATCTCCAAAAGGATTTCCGCTATTCATTTGGAGGTTTCCCTTATGACCAATCTTAACCAAAACCTGGACCTAGAGTCAATGATGAACCAGTGATCCTCCCTATCGATGTGGTTATGCAAGCCGTAAAACCATTTCGTTCTAATCAAAAGACCCTTATGCCTCATTTCTAGAGCATTCAATCTATAATTTCAAATCTCTCACGCATATGGGGGTTACAAGGAATTACCCATGGGCACATCATGGAAGGGAGACGATTTCAGTTCATCTTCCCATCAGAATACTTGTTGCCGATGGTCCGTCGTCGTGACCCTTGGTCTTTTGCTTATAGAACGCTCATCTTGGAGAGGAGTTCTCCTTTACTCAATCCCTTGATGATGTTCTTTATTCCTTTCTAGCTACAAATACGAGAGATTCCTTTCCAGTATATTAACCAGGAGGTCATTTCATTGATTGGGCATGCAATTGGCCTATTGATTGAAGTGGACTACAACGCTTCCTTGGTGACAAGAGTTGAATATGTCCGAGTTTAAGTCAGTTGGGATGTGCGTGAGCCTCTCCGGTTTCAGCGTCACTTTCGATTCATTTCTGGAATCAATACTCTATTGCACATACTTTATGAATGCCTTCGAGGAGTTTGCTTCATTTGCGGAATGTTGACTCATGATTTTGGTGCTTGTCTTTTGTCGGATAGTAAAATTGCTGAAAATGGGGCCAGCCCAAGTGATGATGACATCGACCCCTGCTGTTCATAACGGATATTTGGACCATGGGGACCAAGTCAGAATGGAAGCACATGTACACCCAAATATTCAGGTCACTTCTCAGTCTAATGTTATTATCACGAGTACAGGGCCTTCTCTGCTATCATCTGGTACCTGGATGAATCACCAACAACTTATTCTATCTCCCGTAGACATGGTTATCTTTGATCACATAGGCAATAACCCTCCTCAGACCTTAGTTTTAATGGAAGACCGTGAAAAAAAAACTGCTACTGATTACGATCAAGACATGGAAGATGCTATGGGGTTTACTCCACCTATGCTGAAACAGATGGAGACAATGAACACGCCAAACGTAAGTGGAAGTTTGTGGAAAGTATTTTAGCTTAGAGGAGGCAACGTAAGAGATTTGAATTAGGTGAAGGATGTGGTACATCAAGAGAATGATCCAGCGAATGATTTGACTGGCGCAATAAATCCAATGCAGCTGGTAGATTCAAGGTTCTGAACAGAGATTAGATGAGGCGTAATCAAATAATCACTCATCAACATTGGAGATTAACTCTTTGAAGAAGGAGCTGATGGAAGCATATAACGACGAAGAACATTATTGGTATCTAAAAAGTCGAAATAAATGGCTAACGTCTGGTGATGGGAATACAAAATTCTTCTACATTGCAACTAAAGCGCGATCAGCTAAAAACGTATAATGACATTAGAGGATGATGACAAAACTATCTTTAGAGGAGATGCCCAAGAAGGGAAGTTCGTGGAGAAATACTTCTCCAACCGTTTACAAGCATGGAACCTTCGGCTCAAGCCATGGATAGTGCTCTTTAAGGATTTTGAAGTAGGGTTATTGACGATATGAACAACCAATTGTTAGGGTCAAAAACGGTAACATCGAAATCGACGCCCGAAACTTCCGGAGGCCTCCAAATACAAACTTCGAAGCGAAGCGAAACCAACAAAAGCGTTGAAGAACCGCTTCGCTTCGGAGGAATGTCTAAACGTCGATTGACGCCAAACCTACAAACAAGTCTTGGAATCGATTGACGACTGAGCTAGAAGCCGATCTAGACGTCGATGGGAACCGAGAGCGGAGATTCATCTTGGCACTATGATCTTGGCGCCAATTGGCGCCAGGACCAAGCTATGTCCGTGGCGCCAGTTTGCGTTGAGGCACGGATAACGTTCAGCCGTAGTCCGTTGATTGAACCACGTCCTTTCCGATCG
>OVAN01014096.1:0-12306 GCA_900406275.1 Anastatica hierochuntica | reverse complement strand
AGCCCAACAGACTAATGGTTATGTCAGCCATCAAATGGTTCATAACACTCTGTTGCTTTTTGAATAATTCAAAACAATCTGAGTTTGCTATCATGTTTCCATTTCTAATGGGTTTCAATGCCAAGTACTACATTTTCCTATGTAACTTCTCATTAACTATAATAAACGTGTTTAATTATCTTATGATCAATAATTAACGAGTGAAATACTTTAGCCTTTAGGCTACAACTTATATTCATTACAGGAAACGAGGAAAGTTCATAGAACCATAACTTCAAGGTAATTAGAGCGAAGCGGAAAACGTAAATGCGGAAAAAACGAAATTATTGAATACTTATGCTCATCCACTCTTTTTGTTTTGGTTTATTGACAAAACAACAAAATATAACACCACCAATTGATTTATATTAAAACATACAATAGTTTATTCAAAGATATTTTTTAACCACATTAATCGACATGTAATCACACCATAGCAAGCATAACCAAGGAATGGTGGATCTCACCATATAAATATGTCACCAGGACATGACAAGAATGGCCAACAAAAACACAAATGACAAATACGACACAAATCACAAGTACATTCTCCTATCAATAACACCCACTCAACGATGAAACAAAAAATGTAGTTCACTTAACCATAAGAAGACCCCACGATCATCTTAACGACATTTTTATACAAACACCGTACTCAACATATTGTATACTGACAAATCGTTCATCCTTACGAAGAAGCCTTGACGAAGCACTTTACTACCACGAAATAGAAGGAACCACTGGTAGAAGATTACTTGGCAATTTCGTCTGATAGATAAACGACGTTGTCACCTCAATGGAGGCAGAAACATGCTTTAATCTAGATGTTTACTTCACCATCTTTGGTTACAAAGTCATCGATACAGCTAGGTTCGACAGTGATCTCATTGTAGCAAACCTCGAAAGAGACATAAGAGAACCAAACAATGACAACTTAGAAGCAGAAAGTGGCATGTCCCTACAAGATTTTGAAGAAGGAGAGGAGCTTAACACTCTCTTCTTCAATCATGTTTACCATCACAACTGTATTGTCACATGGTTGAACACAACAAAGAACTGCCTATTCATGATTTTACGAGTTTTTACTTGAGTTTTAGACAAAAAAGGATTTTTTTTATCATGTACAATAGTTGTTTTGGAGCCTTTTTGTCCTTTTTAGTGTTTTTACAAGTTTTAGGTTTTTTTGGAAAAGAATGGAGTAATTTGGATCAATATTGCACATTTTGGAATGCAGAATCATGTTGAAGTATCAAACGTTTGGCCTTATTTAATAGACTTCCCACCATCGGATCGATTTGAAATTTTGATACAAGATATCCACGTGAATTAGCTTTCGTATAGAGGTGGTTTGAAGGAATTCCAACAGTGCGAGCGAAAGTTATGACTGTTTTCGTGAACACCTGTCAAGCTGGCGACAAGAAGACGAACACACATAAAATAAGTCACAAAATTTTCATATGGACAAATATCGACCGATACTTACCATGGATCGGCTGATCCTTGTCAAAACTTTAAACATTTCCAGAAAAGTGATCCAGACCCACCAGAAAAGACCCGACTTGGATACTTATATAACACCCAAATCTCATGTGTTTAGGTTTATTATGCTAATTTTGAGACTTCTACGCAACCCCAGAGCTTGGTATTGTTAAGGGAGATGATTCCTTATCGTACTTTGATTTGGAGAAGAATTTTGAATCCTCTTACTTTTGTTTTATCAATTACAATATGTTTTCATTTGATTCATCTTGTGATTGCTCTTTTGTTGTGAGAGAGTAGCTCATTAGTTGGGTTTAGGGTTCTCACAAGGGGTTTTATGATTTTTCATTGTTTTGCCATTTAAACTGGGAAGTTATCTATTAGATCTTCATTTAACATTGTTCTTAATGCTAAGATTAGATTCACGACCTAGTTTCTGATCTTAGGATTTTTAATACACCGAAAGTGATTTCATGAATGTCTGAATCTGTGTTAATCGAGAAAAGTGTCCTTAGCCAACAAAATTTGTTATTATTGCTCTTTGTGAACTTATCAAACCTGAATCTAATGGATGTTTAGAATCTGATTCAACAGAAGCTAGTCTATTGGATCCTGTAACATAGAGAATCAACACTATAAAAGTAGGTTGATTCTAGCTTCGTGATTTGAGTTCTAGACGGTTCTTAATCCTGTTTCCCCGTGAATTAACCTGACATTGATAATTACTTGAATTCTCTGAGAATACCTTGTGCCCAACGCTTTTCCTGATTGATTTACTCTCGTCGAATTTTATATCTCTGCTTTCTTTGCTTATTCGTTTGCATTCTTTCATTCTTAGTTCCATCACCACTTCTCTCTTTTAGCCTTAGACCATAGTTGATCCTATTTCTCTCCGTGTGACCAGTGGTCCTTGTGGATTTGATGCGAACCACCGCATCATACTTCACTGTTCGGTTGCAGTAGCTTAATCGGGTGAAAACTCGAGTTATCAAATTTTCTGACGCCTTTGGCGGGGACCAATTGGTCACCCTAGGGTATTGGGTTGATCACGCGACTAAGGCCTTTTCTTTTATTTCTTTTGTTACAAATTTATTTTATAATTTTGGTTCTTTGCAACTCTGATGGTCATGGATTACAATGATCATCCTCGAAGAAAGGATGCAACACTTAGGGAAATACTGGCCTTGGAAGAAGAGGAGAAACTTAAGCGGGAGTTGTATGTAGAACCACCATTCGATGAAAGTGTGCTTACACCAGAAGAAAGAGTAAGGTTGGATGAAGAAAGCAAGGAAAATCCAACGATTAAGAGAAGTACCTTAGCAGCTATAATTCGATTGAACCTTCTCGCACATCGGGCAATACTTAAAGGAAGAAAGCTCACATGCATTGAAATACAGATGGCTCATGCACTTATAAAGGTAATATATTGGTTTCAACCATGCCAACTCAAAGGTACATGCGACTCAACCTTTGAAATTTATAATTATAAAAATAGTTACACGCCTTGCATTGCAGATGTAGTTTGTAGTTTGTATACTCCATTGCTCATTGATGAATGTTATGATTTGATATCTGAATCTCAAAGGTTGGTTGACCTAAGGGTAGACACGATTACTAAGGATTACCATGAGATATGTTTTTATATATGTTAGGGCAATTTATGGTACAAGTGATTCATGCTCAACTCTACGGAATGATAGGAAGAAGGAGATAGCTTGTCGTATTGCTTCCCCTGGCTCTGAATGTTGACAAACCCGAAGGTCTTGGCCTTAGTCCATCGCCATATGAGTATGGGCTAGTATGCAACGTTATTTGTCTTGATTGGAGCGGGAGAGATAGATCGTATTGCTCACGGGGTCTGTCTACTCATGGTGACTGCATGGTCTTCCTACTCTAGATGGTAGTTTCTGCCACCAAGGACATCATCTGTGATGCACTTTTGATAATGATTTGATCGAATTTTGAATGATAAACTCGCTGAAACAAGAGATCAAAACTTCTGTTTGGTTTTTGTTTCTGATTTTCGATTTTTAGATTGATAAAAAGGATAGAGGATTCTTTAGATCGGGTGAATGAACTCCCTTTGTGATCTTAAAGAAGAAGCTGTAGAGAATGAACTCTATAGCCAAGGATGTTCAAAGATGAACGAGGAATCACAATCACTATGAAAGGAAAGAAAAAAACTTGCATAAAATCTCTATGAAAACTAAAAGTATGCATAACAAGTATTTAACCTATTCTACTTGAGGGTTTTCGAAACTCCCTTCCTAAAACTAAACCAATGTGTCGAAATTATTAAACCAGAAAATACCCCCTTGTGTTTCAAAATTAATTAAACCCAAATCCTAATTTTAACCAAAAATCTAATTAAAACCGAACTTAATTTAAACCATGAGAACCAATAAATTTAAAAGTCTGATTTGATGTTGGTTTGATTCAGCATCCATCGAATCTGGTTTGCCATTAATCAAAGGCTGAATTCTCTTTTCAAGCTTCCGGGTTTGCGATCTTGTAATTGGTCCATTGGATAACTTGATTGGTTCTTGACTTGAATTCAATTCATCTTCATCTTCCAGCTCATCTTCACTTGAACTTAACTCCATTCCAGCCCCAAGCTCTATCTGTGTTGCATCAACCCCTCCCTCTTTTAATAGATTTCTCCTCAAATCTACAGAAAATGGAAGCAAGTCAGCAACATAGAAAGTGGAACTCACATCATACTTACCTTGAAGATCGATCTTGTAAGCATTGTTATTAATTCGTTATAAGACTTGAAAAGGTTCATCCATGCGCTTATTCAGCTTGGATTTCCTTTCTTCTGGAAAATGCTCTTTCCTCAAACGAATCATCACCAAATCTCCAGGACTAAGAATCAGCTCACGCCTTTTCTTATGAGCATGTCGTGCATATGCAGCTGTAGAAGTCTCGATGTTCTTCTTAACCTGCTCATGCAAAGAAACAATGTACTCGACCTTGGCTTTTCCATCAAGGTTAGCTTGTTCATTTAATGGTAAAGGCAATAAATCCATTGGAGCCAACGGTCTAAAACCATAAACAATCTGAAACGAAGAAAACTTGGTGGTTCTATTAACCGAATTGTTGTATGCAAACTCAACATGTGATAAACAATCTTCCCATGACTTAATATTCTCCCCCACTATAGAACACAACAATNAAAGAAACAATGTACTCGACCTTGGCTTTTCCATCAAGGTTAGCTTGTTCATTTAATGGTAAAGGCAATAAATCCATTGGAGCCAACGGTCTAAAACCATAAACAATCTGAAACGAAGAAAACTTGGTGGTTCTATTAACCGAATTGTTGTATGCAAACTCAACATGTGATAAACAATCTTCCCAAGACTTAATCTTCTCCCCCACTATAGAACGCAACAATGCAGACAAAGATCTATTAACTACTTCTGTCTGTCCATCAGTTTGAGGATGACAAGTAGTAGAAAACAACAACTTAGTCCCTAATCTAGACCATAAAGTCTTCCAAAAATAACTAAGAAACTTAGCATCTCTGTCAGACACAATGGTTCTAGGCATACCATGTAAACGAACAACATTCTGAAAGAACAAGTCAGCCACATTAACAACACTATCAGTCTTATGACAAGCTATAAAATGAGCCATCTTAGAGAACCTGTCAACAACTACAAAAATATAATCTCTACCTTTCCTAGTCCTAGGCAAACCAAGCACAAAATCCATGGATATATCGACCCAAGGAACAGTCGGAATAGGAAGAGGGGTGTATAAACCTTGTGAATTGCTTGTTGTCTTAGACTGTTTGCACGTTATACACCTGCTGCAATGCTTCTCGACATGTTTGAATCCTAACAACTTAGTTTCTAAGGCAGTAAACAATGCAAATTGCCTAGACAAAGCATCTGCAACTACATTTTCCTTACCTTGCTTGTAGTTAATCACATACGGAAAAGATTTCAGAAATTCTACCCATTTGGTGTGGCGTTTGTTCAGCTTGTGTTGGCCCTTCAGATGCTTTAGAGACTCATGGTCTGTGTGAATAACAAACTCCTTAGGCCTGAGTTAATGCTGCCACGCCTCCAATGCTCGAATCAGCGCGTACATCTCCTTGTCATACGTGGGATAGTTCAGCCATGCCCCATTGAGTTTCTCGCTGAAGTAGGCGATTGGTCGCTTCTCCTGCATCAAAACCGCGACAATACCTACACCAGAAGCATCACACTGAATTTCAAAAGTCTTAGTAAAATCAGGCAAAGCCAATAAAGGTGCATCAATCAACTTCCCTTTTAGCTGTTGGAAAGCGTCTTCTTGCTCCTTTTTCCATTTGAACCCCACAGATTTTTTAATCACTTCAGTCAAGGGAGCTGCAATTGTGCTGAAGTCTTTGATGAAGCGTCTATAGAAGCCTGCTAAGCCATGAAAGCTGAGGACTTCTCCTATGCTTGTGGGACTCGGCCACTCCTTAATCGCCTTGATCTTTTCATCATCCACCTTGATTCCCTGGGCTGTCAAAACATATCCTAAAAACACAAGGTTATCTGTTCCAAAAGTACATTTCTTCATATTCGCATATAGCTTTTCCTTTCGAAGTGTGTCAAGAACATATTTAAGATGCAAAACATGATCAGCCATACTTTTACTGTAAATCAAAATGTAATCGAAATACACAACAACAAAATGACCAATAAAAGCTCTCAGAACATGGTTCATCAATCTCGTGAATGTACTAGGTGCATTAGTGAGTCCAAATGGCATAACTAACCATTCATATAAACCAAGCTTAGTCTTAAATGCAGTTTTCCACTCATCTCCTTCTTTCATCCTAATCAGATGATACACACTCCTAAGATCTATTTTCGAAAAGCAACTAGCCCCTGCAGTTCATCTAACATATCATCTAAACGCGGAATTGGGTGTCGATACTTTACCGTGATATTGTTGATGGCTATGCAATCTACACACATGCGCCAGCTGCTGTCCTTCTTGGGAACAAGTAAGACTGGTACGGCGTAGGGACTCAAGCTCTCCTGGATATGCTGTTTCGCCATCAGCTCATCAATTTGCCTTTGGAGCTCCTTTGTTTCCTCCGGATCGGTGCGATATGCTGGTCGGTTTGGCAAAGATGCACCCGAAATAAATTAATTTGGTGCTCAATCCCTCTAATACGTGGCAGACCCTGCGACACCTCCACTGGGAAGACATTCGCGTATTCCTGCAATATTTTCTTAAGATCACTCGGAATCTTCGGTGCCAGCTCAGCAGAAACTGTTAGTGACTCCTTAAAAATAACAAGAAACATAGGCTGCGATAAATGCATAACCTGAGTAAGATCTCGTACCTTATCCATAAGGAGCACCTCCTTTTTGTCAGTGGAAGTGGCGGCCTTCTGAGCTTGAAGCTCCGTTTTGCTGCGTTTTAAATGCAACTGGTCTGCAAATACTTCCTGTGGTGATAATGGTGCCAGCACTATCCTCTTGTCTTGATGTTTGGAAGAATAACGGTTTGAGAATCCATCATGAACCCCTTCTTGTCAAACTGCCACGACCTGCCCAACAAAATATGACTAGAATCCATAGGTAAAATATCGCAGATTACCTCATCTTTGTAGCGGCCAATGCTCAATGGAACAATGACTTGTTCAGAAACCTTCAGCTCGCCATCCTCATTCAGCCATTGAAGCTTGTAAGGCGCAGGATGCTTCCTCGTTTTCAGCCCAAGTTTTCCTACAAAAGATTCACTTGCCACGTTAGTACAACTTCCACTATCTACGATCAAACTGCAAATCTTATCAGAAACTAAGCATCGAGTATGGAATAAATTCTCCCTTTTCGGATGGGGAAGTCTGAACAAAGTAGTGATCTCCGCGTCACCATCAGTTTTCCATAGACCGGATAGTCTATTACTTCTTCTTCAGAATTTTCAAAATTTTCATCATCTGAAATTAGCTCACCATTGTCGAGCACCAGCATCACCTTCTTGTTAGTGCATTCATTCGCATAGTGCCCAAAACCTTGGCATTTGTAGCATTTGACGTCACGCGAACGCACAGGTACTGGTTTGCCTTTATCCTCGCGCAAAAAACTCTTCGGTTCAGCTATTGGTTTTTCGCCAACTTGATCAGCCCTTGGGGTCCGAAAATTGCCTGAAAACGCACGCTGTGTGGCTTTTTGCTTCAGCCTTTTCTCGATCAAAATAGCCTTGTGCAGCAGCTCATACACATCATTAAAATCATACATCTCCAACTGGTCTTGTATTTCACGATTTAAACCAGCCAGAAACCGTGCCATAGTGGCATTTTCATCCTCATCGACATCAGCTCAGATCATTAGTGTCTCCATCTCCTGAAAATATCATCAACAAATTTTAATCTATGAGTTAATCTACGGAGTTTCTGATGTACCTCTTTGTTGTAATAGATTGGCACAAAACGTCGTTTCATCAGTGTTTTGAACTCAAACCAAGAAGCTAATTGAGGTTCTCCTGTTCTGCGCCTGGTTGTGACTATTTGATCCCACCAATGAAGGGCGTAGCCACTAAATTCAGTAGCTGCCAGCCGCACCTTCTTAGTCTCCGAGAAATTCTGCACGTCAAAAACATTCTTCATCTTTTTTTCCCATTCAAGGTACGCATCTGGATCGTTTTTGCAATCAAAAGGTGGAATGCGCAACTTGAGGTTGCCGAGACTCTCATCAGCAGCTGTAGGTTCAACAGCTTGTCTTTGAGCTCGCCGCAGAGTATGAAAGCCAAGAATGATATCCTAGTCACGAATTGGGGCTCTTCTGTTCGCTGGTCTCTTGTGTGTCGAGTATTCAGTAACTCCTTGAAGCAACTCCGCGTCTTCATCAGAAAATACAACCACATAGCCCGAGGTTTCACCCATGATCCGCTTGCCATCTTGTTTTTCCTTCGCCTTAGCTGCAGACTTTACATCCTGCACATCACGTTCACTATTAAAAGAGTTATGAACGTTAGTTTTCTCCATGGTTTTAATTACAGCAGCAACAAGTGCGTCAATCTGTAATTGGTTACGTGGAATAGGTGGTGGTTCCTTCGGAAGCTGTGAATCCTGATCAGATCCTGACATGTTTCTGCAACGAAAATCACCAAAACCAACCAGTGTTAAAATTAGTGAAAAATTCCAGCCAATGTCGTCTGTTTAGGCAGAAAATTTGTTGTGTTTTGCTGCTGGAAATCTCGATCAGAACCTGCAAAATCCAACAAAATCAACAAACGATTAAAGTTAAAAAAAATCTTAGCCAAAGCAGTGTTTTCTCTCGATTTTGTGGTGTTTCTCTCTCTGAAATTTTCGTGTGATCACCCAAGTTCAGCAAAAACCAAACCCAACTTACAGAATGATTCCCTTCCCCAAAGAAAGATAGAGAGATTAAGAAGTTGCGTTTCAAAGGTTGAAACTTGTAGCAGAAATTGCAGCCGCAATCCCTTTACCACAAGAAGCTGGATTTTTCTTCAGTTTTTTTTCAGATTTTTAAGCGTTCAGATTGTTTAGTCCCGCTGTATTTGTATCTCAAAACCCTTGCAACAATTAAAATAGAAAGAGTAGAAAGTGTTTCCCAGGACAGAAAAAATATTGAGGATTTAGGATGGTGTATCACCGATTTGTTTTGCTGAATTTTCTGCAGTGATCTCTGTTTCAGTGCTCTGATGCCACTTGATGCACTTTTAATAATGATTTGATCGAATTTTGAATGATAAACTCGCTGAAACAAGAGATCGAAACTTCTGTTTGTTTTTTTTTCTTCTGATTTTCGATTTTTAGATTGATAAAAAGGATAGAGGATTCTTTAGAACGGGTGAATGAACTCCCTTTGTGATCTTAAAGAAGAAGCTGTAGAGAATGAACTCTGTAGCCAAGGATGTTCAAAGATGAACAAGGAATCACAATCACTGTGAAAAAAAAAGAAAAAACTTGCATAAACTCTCTATGAAAACTAAAAGTCTGCGTAACAAGTATTTAACCTATTCTACTTGAGAGTTTTCGAAACTCCCTTCCTAAAACTAAAACAATGTGTCGAAATTATTAAACCAGAAAATACCCCCTTGTGTTTCGAAATTAATTAAACCCAAATCCTAATCTTAACCAAAAATCTAATTAAAACCCAACTTAATTTAAACCATGAGAACCGATAAACTTAAAAGTCTGATTTGATGCTGGTTTGATTCAGCAGCCATCGAATCTGGTTTGCCATAAACCAAATTCTGAATTCTCTTTTCAAGTTTCCGGGTTTGCGATCTTGTAATTGGTCCATTGGATAACTTGATTGGTTCTTGACTTGAATTCGATTCATCTTCATCTTCCAGCTCATCTTCACTTGAACTTAACTCCATTCCAGCCCCAAACTCTATCTGTGTTGCATCAATCTGGGTGTTGGAGCATATCACCTTGGAAGGTTTTTGGACTTATAGCTGCACCCTTCAGTGAAGATTTCCAATGTACCCTTCAGTGAGGGATCAAGCCATTCGTAGTTCATGTTATATGTGGCACATGGCCTAAGTGGGCGCGTAGCCTTATGGGCACGTGGCCTTGTGGGTATGTGGCCTTTGTAGTCGATAGCAGTCGTCTGATCTAGATGGCGCATGGCCTGGATCAGATGTTAGACTTGTCGATATGCTTCTTGAGCATGAAGTCTTCCTTCTTGTGGGCAAGAAGTCATGGTGTCGTCCTGCTTGTGGGCAGGGGGTCATGGCATGAGCCACTACGTAGAATTGTAGGTGGGCTACAACAAGTAGAGACCTTAATCTCTTTGGTATTGATCACATAGATCTGCCTTTTATGCCCATGTCGATGAAGGTGATCTTTTGGGTTCGTCTTTCTGCTTCTTATTGCCTTTGGCTGTTATATACTTTATGCATATGGTCGAACTGGTGTTAAGCTGAAAGAATCTTGCTGCCATAGCAGGTAATGACCTTCTTTCTCCCTGTTTTTGTGCCTAAGACCATTGTAGGCTTATGTCCTCCTACTCCCATGTTGTTCATATGACCCTTGAAAATATGTTTTCAAGGATGTTGCATGGAGGACGTGGAGAGAACATTTTTCCTAGGGTTTACAATGACCTCTTGCCGTTGAGGATCCATCCATCTATGAAGAGGGCTCTCATTCATCATGTTGAATCCCTTTGATTTGGATGATTTAGGGTGGATTAGGATCCCTTTGTGTAGAATGAATTCCCATGGAATATGATTGAATAAGATGGAATATCCTCTCTTTCTTATAGTTCGAAGCCCCCTATTTATTTTAGAAAGGTCGTGCCTTCCTCTTAGATTAGGAAATATTCATGTTTATCCTAAGATAATGAAATATTTCCTTTTTCCTTTAGGATTTCCTTTCCCTTTAGGATATCCATATAAATCTTCCTTTTTCTCTTATGTTTAGGAAGATTAGACCTTATCATGATAAATATGAATATTTATACTTATCTGGAAGTTTTCCTTTTTATCTGGAGGCATGAGGACTCGTCTGGCCCAAAAGCCAGAAGCAAGAGGTCGGCGTCCTTGTCTAACCCGATAGCTTTTGCTCCTGGATAAATTATCCCCAAAAGTTTGCCCCTTATTTTCCGGCATCATGCTTGAAGGTGGGAAATAACATGATTTCTTCATAGGACATCATGAGTTGCGCCATCGCGGAGGGTTCCTTGCTGGATTTCGAGCAGGACGTCGCTTTGCCTGGAGGATGAATGAGCATTCCTGGTCCGATATAGGGCGTGTGGTCTAGATCAGATAGTGTACTTGACGGTGCGGTCTATAGACATGATGTCGTGGCCTGAACCAATGTAGATCAACCAATAAACATGCTTCAATGGGCATGCGTTCGGTCTGAGAGATGAGGATCACATGGATCAGATTGATGATCGTATCATCGAGGAAGGTCCTAACACTAATTTCTCGAAATTCACATAGGTTGCACATGAATGTCATAACCGTAGAGGAAGAATAACACTTTCTTAGCATGAGAGAATTATGCTCTGAAGACGAGTGTTTTCTTCTTTCTTGAGGATTTCCTGACTTTTTTAGTCGAATCAAGGTTTTGACTTGCCCCTGACTTTGTTAGTCGAATCAAGTTTTTGTCGGTAAGCTGCCAAGCTCTGAGCAGGAAGCATAATTTCTTACTCATGCTTACCGAAACAAGAGGCAGTAAGCTGCAAAGTTCCGAGCAGGATGCAACATAGCTTACTCTTGCTAACCGGAACAAGAGGCAGAAAGCTGTAAAGTTCCGAGCAAGAAGCAACATTGCTTACTCCTGTTTACCGGAACAAGAGGCAGTAAACTGCAAAGTTTTGAGCAAGAAGAATAATTGATGAGGGCTAAGTTTCGCTAGTGATTAACTCAATTTCAAGTTTTAAATTTATAAACCTTAATCACTAACAATCCCCACTAACCGCAAGTATACGGCTATGTCGATTGTAGTATTTAAGGGTCGAACCCACGAGAACTAGAGACTCAAACACTAGGCATACACAAATATCTCCTAAGCTAAGCAAATAAGAAGGGACAAAAGTGGCGGCACAAAGATAATAAAGGAAAAACAAGACAGCCTAAACACACTAAACAAGACTTAAAACGATGGAGAAGTGGAACTTGGATTGGCAATNCTTGGATTGGCAATTGAGAAGGGGTAATCAAGTGGCTAACTAACAAGAAAGGAGTCAATCAAAAGAACTAGTCTCACGACCAAGGAATCATTACTAGCCGAATCCACTCTCATGACAATAGGCCATTTCCATATTAATTACATTCACTCATGCTCTCGCTTTATTGCAAATGATAGATCAATTAGGA